>BFEA01000259.1:520534-532828 GCA_003427395.1 Chara braunii | reverse complement strand
GGTTTAGCACCACGAAGATCGGATTGAATGCCTGAATCTGGACGTGTTGGTGGACAGGTGCAGCTCCCCCATGTTCCATCGTTGGACGCTTGAGCACTGATGCGTCTGCTACAGGGTTCCCCGTAATAATACTATAAATAATGACAATACGAAAAAGGCCTGAAAGGCCTGGTTGGGCTTACAAGAATTAGCTTTTCAAAAAAAAAAGAAAAAAAAGAAAAAGCAAATCGAATCGCCCCCCCCCAAAAAAATACAATTTAAAGCAATCCAGTCAAAAAAATGATAAAAATCCAATCAAAACCATCTGTCACAATCCAGATCCGCCGTTCCTATCCCTTTTCCGTCTCCCCTCACGCATGCTCATTCTACCTGTATTTGGCTCAAGTTTCAGTCTAAATACAGCCAGGAGGACAGCGCATTCTATTTGTGTGAAGAGGGTAGAGGTAGGTGCTGACGCCACTACTATAGGTAGTCAGGCTAAGGGCCTCGCTGCACTATTGTAGACTCTCGAATTTTCGAGAGTGGGGGCCTCGCCACACCACTCTCGAATCTCAAAAATATTCGAGGGCTGTCAGGATTTTTCGAGAGGCCGGTTTTCAAGAGAAAATGGCCCTTCGCCACATAGCACACTAGACCGGCCTCTCGAAAATTCATCTCAAATGTGGACGCTATCCGCTGCCCGAGAAAACGGCCTGACAACTCTCAAAATGGACATAGAACTAGAGCGCGCACGGGCGAAAACTCCAACGCTGCAGGCTGGGCGAAAACATCGTTTCGAGAAGGCACTCCTTTCTGGCAGCTCTCGAATAGTTCCGAGTTTTTTTTTTCGAGCGATGCTGTGTGGCGGTGCCGACTCACGAATTTTCGAGATTCATGAGTGGTGTGGCGAGGCACTGGGTCATCACTGCACTTATTCTGCTGCACTTATTCTCGATCGGGAAACTCTCGAAACCCGATCGAGAGCTGCCAGAAGCCACGCTATAACGCAACTCTTGAAACGTCCAGAGTCCCCCGCCTGCAAAAACTGAATTTGCAAGTGTCCTCGGGAGTTGCCCGCAGACGGGCTCGGTTTTTGAGAGTGGACAAAAACTGAATTTGCAAGTGTCCTCGGGAGTTGCCCGCCGTCGGGCTCGTTTTTCGAGAGTGGACCTCCTGTCCCGATGGCCAGACTTTGTCCCGTAGTGCAGTGGTGCAGCCCTTCAGTGGAGTAGGACGACTCCCAGGGTTTCGGGAATTCATCTAGCGTCACAGGTTCTAGAGTAAGCGAAGGCGTGTATTTCGAGAGTCTGGCGTCTCTGACAATGCTAGTCGAACTCTCGAGAGTCTGGCCTCTCTGCCAATGCTAGTCGAACTCTCGAAATATTTCGAGAGTCTGTAGTAGTGCAGCGAGGCCCTACGTCAGCAGCACCTCGCAAGCACCCACTACTAGATGAGAGGCAACTACCCAAGTTTTTGTCTTTTTTTTCTTATTTTGCTTCGAACTTTTTTTTTTTTTTTTTAATGGTTTAAACATTATTTGGGAAACCCTGGAATTGAACGTGATAATCATTGCAAAAAACACAGAAAGGGGGGAGCGCCATTTGAGACTGGGAGTACTTCTTCGCAACTCGAAGTCGAACTGAGCGGCCATCTTTAAGGGTCTCGTTAGACAATCCTAAAAGAATCCTAAAATTTTTAGGACGAGTCCTAAAGGATTTTTAGGATTTCGTGCGGCGTCGTTACACGGAATCCTAAAAAACATTTTTTAGGATTTGTCCTAAGAGGTCTCCCGCGGCTGGTTTTCATATGCGTATACGCAGCCGCGTCGCCAATGTCCATCCATTCCTGCCAACGTCCGTCCAATCCCCGCCAACGGCTACCGTTCATGGCCGATGTCTGACCACTGACCCAACGGACTGCTTCTGCACCAGCAACTCCGTGTCGATGGTGCCATGCGCGCGACGCAACGAGTCCGTGAAACACGGAAATCCGAATTTTTTCAGTAGGTCAGGGGCTACTGGAAAATTTAGGACGATTTTGCCTGCTGAATCCTAAATCCTTTAGGACTCCTCCTAACACTGTTTTCACATTTTCGATCTAAAACGTGGATTTAGGATTGCGTGCAACCAAGGGTCTCGTTAGACACTCCTAAAAGAATCCTAAAATTTTTAGGACGAGTCCTAAAGGATTTTTAGGATTTCGTGTGGCGTCGTTACATGCAGTCCTAAGAATCGTCTTTTAGGATTCGTCCTAAAAGGTCTCCCGCGGCCCGTTCTCATATTTGTATACGCAGCCGCGTCGCCGATGTCCGCCGGGTCCTGGCTGGTGTCCGTGGTACACACTGCGGAGGCCCTGGGCGGGCGAGGAGGGGTGGGTGAAAAGCGCGGTCACCTCGAACTTCAAAAATTCAAATTCGAATTTTCGCGGACGCAAAGCGGCAGGGGCGAAGGACGGTCGGGCGACGCGTCTGACGTACAAAAGATAGCGCTCGTGAAGCGTTCGGCGCGGGACTCCATCTTCCGACTCCACGCGAGTTGTGAGCAGCGGGGGCAACTTCCGGCAAGGCACATCTTCACCTCCGCCATGTGTGCTGTCCTGTGGACTCCGGCACACTCCATCTTCTGTTGCAGCGTACGTCAGCGGGCGCATCTACGGGTCCGGCTGCGTGTCTCTCTTCACTTGGTTCAGCAGTGGGCGTGTCTTCGGCGGTTGTGGCAGGCGTCACGCTCTTCGAGCAAGAAGATTCCCAGAGATGGATCTTCACGTCAGCGGGCACGGTCTGCGCGAAGAGGAGATCGACGCGGTCGCGATGGCGGTTACTGCCATCGTCGTGAACGCGATGGGCAGCATGTCGTCGTCCTCAAGCGACATGCTGACACAACTCCGAAAACGAAGAGCGTTGTTGCAGCGCATTGCCAAAGCGCCGGATTGCGTGGCCACGTGTGAGGCACTCGTCCAGTTGTGCGCTGCGCTGTCATCTGGCGTTTTCCTGCGGCGGACCCCGCGTTGGTAGACTAAACGACGGACTGGCGGGACATGGGAGGATCTCCGCCTCTGTGATGACGCGACGGGCGAGTATTACCGGCAGAAGTTGCGCATGTCGTTGGCCATGTTCAGGCAGATCGTTGCCGCGTGCGCCTCGTACGTGGAGAAGAAGGTGACGCACTACAGGATGCCTTTGCCAGTGGAGCAGGTGATCACTTTCGCGTTGTACAGGTGGGCGTCAGGAGAGACGTACGAGAGTGGCACTTCGGTCTTCGGCATCAGCAGGGCAACTGGACTGCAGGCCGTCCGCGACGTCACTTCGACGCTGCTGCAGGCGTACCCCGACGCTATCAAGAGGCCAGTTGGCCGTAGACGTGCGCAAATTCTGCACGCATTCCGTGACAAGGGTTTCCCGAACTGCTTCGGTGCGATCGACTGTACACACATCTACATTGACAAGCCCGTCGGCTCACCTTTCGACAACTATTACGACCGCAAACAGAAGTTCTCCGTGCAGGCGCATGTGGTGGTGGATTTGGATCTGCGGATCCTCCACGTCCACATTGGATACCCGGGAAGCGTGCACGATGTCCGCATCCTGCACAATTCCCAGTTGTGGAGGCTTGCAGGAGTTGGCGAGCTGTTCGACGCAACTCCGGAGAATCTGCCGCACGGTGTCGTCACACGAGGCTACCTGCTAGGCGACAACGGTTATCCAATTGCCTGTCCATGGATCGTGCAGCCGTACGGAGGAATCGACCAACATCCTGACGAGGAGCGCTTCGACACGTGGCAGAAGGTGGCGCGGGGGTGTGTGGAGAGGGCATTTGGGCGACTGAAGTGCATGTGGCGTCTGTTTTTGCGCACCCACAAGACGAACCTGGAGACCTTGCCACAAAAATTCATGGCAGTGTGCACTCTCCACAACATCCTCCTCGACGCGGGGATCGACTTCGATGAGAACCTTTTGTGGGAGGTGGATGAGAACGGCATTCGTCGTAGAGTAGACTTGGGGATTGTGGGGAACGGCGCGGGCAGGCAGCGACAGAGCACGAATGTGGATAGGGACTTGTTGTGGGATGCAGTTCGAGACCGCCTAGCTCTCATGTAGGACCGTGCGCACGGGAGGTGGAGGGGGGAGGGGGGGGGGGGGGGGGGGGGGGGGGGGAGGGGGCGGAAGGGGGTTTGGGTAGGGGTTGATAGTATGTGGGTTGGTGCGATCTGCAGGAGGGTGGAATTGGCACGTGGCCGCGTCCATTGGCAACACTGCGCGAAGTAGCTGGGTCGATTGTGTGGCGGCATGGTTGTCGTCTGTGACTTCCTTTCTTGTTTTCGTCGTTTGGACGGTTGCGTGGTTCGTACAGCTGTATGAACATTTCATATTGGAAGAACCTTTTTTTTGTGTATCTCTCTCGGTTTTGTTTTTCTTTTTTTTTTACATTTTTTTGTTTTATTTGATTTTTTATACTTTTTTTTTTTCGGTGTCAGTGTCTTCAAATCGCTTGTCTCGAATGTTTCGGTTTGGTGAGAAGTTTTCTTCTTTTTTTTCTTCTGCATCCTCAACTCCATTTTCATTTGTTTTTGTGTGCCTCTTGAAATCTTCAGTCGCGCATGTTTTCGTTCGCTTCTCTGCCGGGACGACAGACAGACGTGTTTTGCAATTGTTGATGCAAGCTGCTTAACATTAGTAAACTGCGTAACACAAAAAACAGACATAGATGAACATGGATTTTGTGCATGCATAGGAGTCGCTCATCTGCAATCATCTTGCAATCATTCCACAGAACTTGACAGAAGACACGAGAACAACGGACACATCACATAAAAAATGAGTACGCTGAAAGCGCTATGAACTTCTCACGCAGCGAACTGCGAATATAAGTGCACAATACACGACGACATTGAATGATCTCGTCGTCGACTCCAACGACCGACACACTGCACACCTGCACTAAACGCACCACAAACCATTCAAACCTAACAACGCGAGTTCGTGGCAGAGGCGACGCGCAAAACAAGTGCGCAATCGACGACGATCTTGTGGAATCCCTCTCTCCGACACACTAAACAGGTGCGCACTTTGCGTCGGTGCAACCCCATCCTCCCGCATGATGACCATCCACTACTACATGCGCGCGAGTCCACAGAAGCAGCCAAACCTCCGCTCCCATCCCATCCGTCTTCCTCCCCAGCCAACCATCAGCCCCAACCTTCCCCCCCTACGCGTCATCTTTCCTGTCGTTGTTGTTGTCATCATCAGGGGGGCCCGAACCCAACCAATCTAGCTTCCTTGCATCCTCCAGCCCCGTTATGCTCGTGTCGTGCCTGAAAGCAATGCCGCAGGGCGCCCATTGAGGTATGTAGTTGGGGTACTGTCTGAATGTAGCGGTCGCCTTTCCTAGCCTCTCTGTGACAACTTTCGCAGCACGGACGACGGATCGTCGATGATCGAAGGAGCGATGCATGGCCTCGACAAGTGCGTGCTTCACCACGAGGTCCGCGAAGTCGAAAGCCTCGTAGTGGCTGCGCGGATCGTCTCCCGCCATGCGCATTATCCACATGCACGCCGCCAAGAATAGCCTGAAGCAATCAGCCACCCGAGAAAGACGATCGTGAGAGATGAACTCGCCGTCGATGAGCAACCCCATTTGCACGGCCGCGCGAAATGCATACGCGACGCGGATGATGGTGGATTCCTGGTGCACCGCCATGTCGTCGTCCTCTGGTCTGTCCTCGATGTTGGCGCCGGCGAACCAAAGCGGTAGGTCCATGGATAGATCTATCGTGTGCGAGCAAATCGCCGGACTGACAACCTCGCACCACTCCTCGCCGTACCACATGACACTCGCAATGTCCGTCGCAAAGGATTCCAACGAGTACTGGAAAGCCACATGGTATCCCCTTGGCCGATTTCCGGACTTGAATACCCATCCGTGCAAGATGCGCAGAGCAACGTTCTCCACTGCTGCCCGCACGGAAGATCGCTTGCTGCAGCAACGATTGGTCGACGATCCAAGCCACACGCGTGCTGGCTTTGGGCAGAACGACGTTCCGAGGGACGTCAGGCGCTGGAAGTGCGCTGGCGATGGCGACGAAGTAGTCTTTCGTTTCGTGGACGATATTATATAGTCTTCGCCCCTCCCCCGTCGTCCAGAAAGCTTTGTCATTGACCCAAAGGACGGCACGATCAATGAGGTCTTTCATCATGATACTCCTTCGTGGCCGGCTTGAACCGGCGTCGCCTGCCTCCCGCTCGACTTTCCTCTCGCCACGCGCCTCCTCTCTCGCCGTCGCCACAACTGTTGCATCCTCCCTCCCAGTCGCTACGGCGCCCACATTGCCTGAACCAACTGCCCCCACGGCACCTGCCACCTGGGCGCCAACTGCGCTCGTCTGCCACGACTTCCCCCCCGCCACCACGTTGGACGGACCCTCCGTCACCAGCGTCATTGCGCTGACGTGGTTGAGACGGCGTGGCGGGCAGCCTGCCCGAGATTGGACTTTCGTTTGTAGCAACCCGCACGACCACCTCCGGCAGTGGGGTCGCCGTCGTACGAATGCGAATGCGGCATCTCTCCAAGGGCTCGTCATCATCGCCGCCAAGATCGACGACGGGAGCCTTCTCTGTCCGCGTTTCACGGCCACGCAGTTGCTGCGCCTCGTGTGGAGGGGTCTGCATCCTCTTCGAAGCGGTGCGATCAGAAGAGCGCTGCCGATCGCTCTCGCGTACTTCAGACGTTGTCGCCTCCGCCTGCTCCTCCTCCGCCGTGAACTCATCGTCACAGTCCCCTTCCGCTTCTTCCGCCCAACCTTGCGCTCCATGACCACGCACCCTTGGCAACGCATCTTCCGTACGCACCCTCTTCGCTTTCAGGGCCTGCCGCCGCCCTCTTCCCTGCCCTTGGCTATCGTCGACGACCACGTCGCGCTACTTCCCACGGGTGTTCCCTCGCGTAGACATGTTTCGTGGCGACCTTTGCAGCCTTGCAGGCGAGCTTGGCAGTGTGAACGGAAGAGCGGGAAGTGTGGCCGACTTGGTGAAAAATACGTCTCCCGTGAAAAAGGTCTCCCGTGAGGCTTTGGCATGACGATAACGACGTGCACGTGGCAAACAGATGATCTGTCCTCTGCGGGAAGAAGACGTGACGACGACGGACATCCACGCGATGCAATAGATCTCTCCTCAGCGGGACGAAGACGACGATGTGCACGTGACACACAGGAGATCTGTCCTCCGCAGGAAGAAGAAGTGACGATGACGAATACCCCCGCGACGCAGGAGATCAGTCCTCTGCGGGAAGAAGACGACAACGTGCGCGTGGTTCACGGAAGGACAAAGGCCACGACGAGAGTAATCCGTGTTGAGAAGACTAGCGGCGAGAAGAATACAAGAGCGACGATCACAATGATCCGCGGCGACCAGGCTTGCAGCACCTCGTCGTTGTTGCGGACGGTTTGCAGCAGGCGTGGCGGGCTGCTGTACTGGAGACACCTTCGCGGCGTGGACGACATACAGACGGGTTGGGATGCGCAGGACTTAAGTAGTCTTTCGGAGATGGACCTCCCGCGACGTCGCTTCTTTCTGGCGGGAAATGACATCGTCGACGGTGGCACGTGAGACCGCCCTGCCCACACTGCCGTGTGTTTTCCCCCCCCCCCCCCCGAAGGCGCAAAAAGACCCTTCGACGTCCCTGGCGACGCGCGTCAATTCAGTCGCCAGGGACCGAACCCCTGNCGCTTCTTCCCACGGGTGTTCCCTCTCGTAGACATGTTTCGTGGCGACCTTTGCAGGCGAGCTTGGCAGTGTGATCGGACGAGCGGGAAGTGTGGCCGACCTGGCGAAAAATATGTCTCCCGTGAAAAAGGTCTCCCGTGCGGCTGTGGCGTGACGACAACGACGTGCACGTGGCAGACAGATGATCTATTCTCTGGGGGAAGAAGACGTGACGACGACGGACATCCATGCGACGCAGTAGATCTCTCCTCCGCGGGACGAAGACGACGACATGCACGTGGCACACAGGAGATCTGTCAACTGCAGGAAGAACACGTGATGATGACGAACACCCCCGCGACGCAGGAGATCAGTCCTCCGCGGGAAGAAGACGACGACGTGCGCGTGGTTCACAGAAGGACGAAGACCACAGAGAGAGTAATCCGCATTGAGAAGACGAGCGGCGAGAAGAATACAAGAGCGACGATCACAATGATCCGCGGCGACCAGGCTTGCAGCACCTTGTCGTTGTTGCGGGCGGTTTGCAGCAGGCGCGACGGGCTTCTGTACTGGAGACACCTTCGAGGCGTGGACGACGTACAGACGGGTTGGGATGAACAAGACTGAAGTAGTCTTTCGGAGATGGACCTCCCGCGACGTCGCTTCTTTCTGGCGGGAAATGACATCGTCCACAGTGGCACGTGCGACCGCCCTGCCCGCACTGCCGTGTGTTTTCCATCCCCCCCGAAGGCGCGAAAAGACCCTTCGACGTCCCTGGCGGCGGGCGTCAATTAAGTCGCCAGGGACCGAACCCCTGCCCGCCCCATCGCGTCCCCCCCGTCGCAGCCACCAAACACCCCCGCACCCCAAGCCCTCCCCCCCCCCCCCCCCCCCCACCCCGACAACAACGCTGCCAGCGGGCCTGGAGGCGGTAAGCGGAAGAATGCGCGTCAACAGGCATTGGAGTCGATTGCTGATGTCATGGACCTCCATGGCGAACTGATGTCGTCGACGATCGAATCATCTAGCAAGCGGCAATGTAGCATATTCACGAGGCAATGCGACATACTAGAGCAGGAAGTTGCAGTCCAGAAAGCGCATTACGCAGCATCCGATGAGACACAGAGGATGATGTGCCACGCGCTTATGGAGATCGCTGCCGCCATCCGTGGTCGGTCGGCGACGTAGGGTGCATGGTGTGTGTGTGATAGTGAGTGTCAGTGTGTGCGGGTGTCCTCCACACAGTTGTATGGGTAGTTGCGTTTATTTATGTATTTTTTCGTCATCATTTTGGACGGCAGTGCATCATCTGCGTTTTCATGGCTCGTCAACCAGACAGCCGTATGTGGAATGGGGTTTGAGGTTTCCGGATTGTGGAGGCGGGGGTTTGGAGTGTGTGTGTGTGTGTGTGTGTGGTCCTCGTAGTAGAACGTTCTTCAGGGAGGCCTTCACCAGCGCCCTCACTACCAACAGACTCCTCAGCACCCGCTCCTCGCCTGGGCAGATGCACCCCGTCCGGACTTCCAGTGTCGGCGATGTTGGGAGGGAAAATTGTGTGGTTGCCAACCATGCCTATGTGGATCTTGTTGTATAGCGCCCTCTCCATTCGGAACTTGAAGTTGTGCTCCTTCCTTTCTTCATTCGATAGCCGGAAGAAATGGTCGGCCACTCGCATTCTGAAACCTATGTATCGTCTTGTTGTTTTGGAAGATATTGTCCCACTTCTTCATGCAGTCGTCCACGTCTTTCGGCCTCCCTGCGTTCGCCATGCGCTTGGCAATATCTTCCCACTTCCACTCCTTGGTCCGCATCTGCCCGTAATTGTGACCGAGACCGGCGAGGTGCATCTCTTGCTCCCGCTTGCATCTCACCAGCTGGATTTGCTCTTCCGGGGACCAGTACGTCACAGACTTCCCGCCGTCATCGCTGACGCCACCTCTGCCCCCATGACCAACGGATCGACCACGAACAACAGCCCTGCTGCATCCTCTCCCCCTCCCGCCCGTCTTCCCCAAAGGCCGAATAGGAATGTCGTCATCGTCGTCCCCTGCCTCCACGTCTTCCCCGAATCGCCCGTCTGCATCGTCACCGCCACCACCATCGTCGTCGCCACCATCGTTGTGTACCCGCATGTTCGACACTCCTCGTGTGATGTTCTCCACACTAGGTGTTGGACGCACCGCTGCTCTGCACGTGCCGTCATCCCTGAGGTCGGGTTGGGTCGGCGTTGTGCTTCTGGGCATCGAATGAAGTGTACCGCCGATGCGCAGGGACCCTACTGCGACTCCGTTGCGTTCGAGGCAGGTGCTTGTCAATTGATCAACGGACGGTGCACTCGATCCATGCTGCCGGCCTGCTGACGATGGCCTGACACCGACACAAACGGATGCACCGCTACGAAGTGTGGACTGCTCTATATGCCGACTTCCAGATTGTTGAACGCCACGCGGTGAAGGATCGGCGTCGATGATGAACGTGCGGCTCGCCTCCCTACCGCCGCCAGAAGACAACCCGAACCGGAGATCAACTCCCCCGTTGTCGTCAGCTCCCAATCCCTGCTGCAGGAGTGTCGTGTACTCGCCACATCCGTTGCTTGCGGACCCACCTACGAGCACCGTCTGCGACAACAGCTACGTCGACCCGTTGGTGAGAGGAAACGTTGGAAGTTCATCCCCCTCAGGCTCCTCATCCGAGGGAGGCAGCGGCGTCTCCCACGACGGCAGATGGCTATACATGGAGGGGTTGTACCGCCTTGAAGGCTCCGTCGTCGGAGGTCTTCTTCCGCCCTCAGCCGCAAGCGAAACAACGCGTACCTGCATGCCCGCCATGGGCGGAACAGCGCGTACCTGCATGGCCGCCATGGGCGGAACAGCGCATACCTGCACACCGCCTTTCGTTGACGCCCTGCGCTTGCAACGTTGCTTCCACGGCCGGCACGACAAGCACACGTGGAGGAAGACGACAAACAGGAAGACGACGACAACGAGAAGCAGCAGAGGCAATCTCCTCTGCATGTCTGCCATGAATTCGACGTCGACAGGCGACCTTGCACATGACGCCGTGCTGAACTTTCTCCTCACAAGCCCGCGGACAAGGACGCTGGGCCTTCATATGCCGTCAACCGCCAGCGAAGACGACAAACGATGCCGCCTGCGATTAAAAAAGTGACCGTTGGCGTCCACAATGGCGTCCGTGTGTCGCCGTGCGCACGTCTGGGGACTCCTCCGTTTCCCGCACCCGAGCCAATGGTCCTCAACGGCCGCGAGTCAGGCCACGCTTCGCCCACCACGCTCCACCCCACCGGCCAACGGCTACCGGTGGGGGCCGTTGCCATCGTCGACCGCCAGAAGACCTCCGATGTCCGCCCACCGACCCGACGGACCTCTCCTGAACCACCACCTTCGTGTCGACGGTGCCATTCTCGCGACTCGACGATTCCGTGAAACGCGGGAATCCTAAATTTTTCAGTAGGTCCGGGGCTACTGGAAAATTTAGGACGATTTGGCCGGGGAATCCTAAATCTTTTAGGACGACTCCTAACGCCGTTTTCACATTTTCGATTCCCGCGTTCGATTTAGGATTCCGTGCAACCAAGATGCAATCCGAAAAACAGGAACTTTTAGGAGTGTCTAACGAGACCCCAAGACGCAATCCTAAAAACAGGCACTTTTAGGAGTGTCTAACGAGACCCTAAGCATGGGAGGACTTCTCAGAGGCTAAATTAAATAAATAGTAAATAATCTTAGACTACCTAAATTTAAATCCAGTTCACAGGATGCTCAAGTATTGGCAAACATGTGAAGTCCTATACTGTAACACTGTATACAGTAGTCGTACATGTTCTTTTTTTTTTTCTTTTTTTTTTTGTTCCAGTCTATTGGTGGGGAGGCGCACCTGCTGGAAATGGGGTCCAACATCCCTTTTTCACATCAAACATACATGCTCAAGTCTGCTCCAACTGAACTCCATGAAAACAGTTAATAGTACTTAATACTGCCATTTGGTTAAAACGAAAACTTTTACATATTTTTTATTTTTGGAACGAAATTGGAACTGAGTAATTTTGCCAAAAACAGGTCCAAAGTTTTAGCTCCTGAGGGTCCGACAATGGATGTATCTGGTCTTGAGCTACGACCAGATACATCCAGGGGGAGGTTCCAGTGGGGGGTTCCAGCGTTGTAAGAACGCCGGACCCACAGGAGCCAAAAAAATGGACCTGGTTTTGGCCAAATTATAGCAGTTTATATTTCAGTAAAAAAGTATAAAAAATGTCCGTTTTTGACGAAATGGCAGTTAATATGAAGCTTATGCTCAATATTCCAACTAGTCCGCGGAAAATTATACTTCCTCCAAAGTTTGAGCTTGGTGGAAAAAGGTATAATCATGGTCCTCTGCATACTACTGGACTAAGTACGTAGGTATACGGACCAAAGACTCCAAGAGTCAGTCTTGACAGGTCACGGACTCACCGTCATTTCAAACGATTTACCAAGGCTGTTCTTCCAGCCCTGATACTCTGGTTACTCTGGTTACTCTGGTTACTCCTTTGAACTCTGGTTACTCTGGTTAGTACTCTGGTTACTCTGGTTACTCTGGTTACTCCTTTGAACTCTGGT
>BFEA01000259.1:483843-494492 GCA_003427395.1 Chara braunii | reverse complement strand
CACACACACGCACACACACACACACCCCCCCCCCCCCCCCTCCCCCCCACATTAAGATTCTCTTTTCCTGACCACTGCTCCAGTGAAACATCATTCACTGCTCCGCTGACGGCTGCTCCACGCTCGTTGCTCCAGGGTCGATGCTCCGGTGTCTGCTATTCACTGCTCCATGCTCTCTGCTCTCGTGATATGATTGTCCCGAGGGCCAGGTGGGACAAACCCTACCGTGCTGCCCTCCAAGGGCTCCGCTTCTCTTGATTCAGAAAGGTTCCATAGGAAGTACGCTGACATCAGCGTTCTTCGGTTCGGCTTGTTCGGCTTGTTCTTGAAGTTTTTGAAGTTTCAATGTGTCGAGATACATCACCCCCCCTTGTGGGCCCGCCTCCATTACTACTCCACTTGCCAGGACAAGTTCTTGTCACTGTTGCTCGAGCTACTGTATGAGCTCGACTGCTCGATGACACGCCTCACCCGTGCTAAGCACCCCGGGCTATGGCGTTCAAACTCCGCGCCTATCGAAGAAACCCCCTAAGCAAAATTAACCCAACGCGTCACGAGACTTGAGCGCTACGGCGCCGCCCCTCACTTCGTCCCAGGCTCCTGTCACTAGCGCACAACTTTCATTTTGAATTGAATGTCTTTTTTTTTTTTTTTTTTTTTTTTTTTTTTTAAAGGGCGATGGCCTTGAGGTATTATCATCGGACTAACCAGCCCAGGTAAATTCAATGTTGTGTCTAATCTGACAACGGTGGCCTGTCTAACACAACTGCGCCCGTTAAAAAAAAAAAAAAAAAAAAAAAAAAATTGGTGTAGGTCGTAGAGGTCTTTCAAATTGGTGTCTTAGTACAGTCTTACACATCTTCCTGCTTGGAATTATTTTCTGCAGATTTTAAGTTCACTCCCTGCTCATACTATAATTGATTCTGGTCAGACAGTCACTCAGACAGCTGAAACATTATTTTCTGCAGATTTTTAGTTCCCACCCAATGTTTCAGCCTCGAAGTCAGACAATCAGACTCAGGGCCTCGCCGCACGGCACAACTAACGAAACGAAACGATCACCGGAGTCGCGAGGCCTCACGAAGCCCTGATCCACCGTTTCGCTTCATTTTTTGCCTCACCGCCCCACAACACACATGGAAACTCTAACGACAACGCCCTAGCGACAGTAGTGGGGGACTCGTTTCACTACAGTCCAAATTTGTGGACGCTACGGTCCAAGTTCTTGGATGAACTTCGTTTGGAGCAATGCAGCACACTCGTGAAATTTCGCAGCTCCTCCAGCCTACCAGCGGAGGACCTACGAGTTCGCGAGGGCTGCAGGCAGGGAGGAGTCGGCACACTCGTGAGGCCTCGCGAACTCGGAGGCTGACAGCATTCACGAGTTTTTTCTGACACAGTTCGTGTGGCTGCTATGCGGGGACGACTTCACGAAACGAAGTCGTTTTTTTTTTCGTTTCTTGCACCGTGCGGCAAGGCCCTCAGCCCATTTAACATTTTTAGCTGAACTTCAGTTCACATTTCAATTCAATTCAAGTGTGCATTCATTAGTTATAATATAGATTTAATAATAATGACAATCCATCTTCTTCGGGACTTCTTATCTTGACATTTCAAGACTTGGAACACTTGCCAATGGGCCGCGCTGCACTACTCTCGAGTCTCAACATGCACAAACGACAAAAAGGATGGCAATGTATCTTTCCATTTTCTAGGGGTGGATTCACTCTCGTTTTGCACATTTGGAGAGTAGTGCAGCGAGGCCCAATGTCCACGTATTTTGCCCAGTGGCACCCTAAGGGCGTCGCCGCACGGCACACGAAACGAAAACGAAACGAGTGCATCTTCCTGCAGAAAATGGTCAGGTTCATCGGTTTGCTATAAATAATAACGAGTGTATTTTGTCACCTTTCCCAGGCGTTTCGTTTTCGTTTCGTGTGCCGTGCGGCGAGACCCTAACAATAGCGAAGGCGGTTTTTTTCAGAACTTGGTACCATTCTCAGACAGGAGCACTTTGCAAAAAAGTGTAGACTGGGAATTAGGGGGGGTACGGCACGCGACCTTAGCGGCGCTTGATCGCCTGCGTTGCTTTGCGTGGCTCACACTCGACGTCTTTCTACCATAGCTATCCAACTATTCCAGGAGTGGAAAGGTAATGGCAGTGGGCTGATTCTGGCGCGTGCCTTTACCACGCTGGCTGCTCAACTGTCCTGGAAACCACCTCCCCCAAACCCGGCATTGACATAGAATTCACCCGACCTACCAGCGTAACGCTCCATTGGGGCGTTCCACTACAGAGCTTCACCCAATTTCAGTGCTTTGGAGTTAATTGCGACCAAGACTCGTCTTTTCACTGGAGTAATCGGAGATCTTTCCGGAGGGGAAACGAACTTCAATAGTTGAGTTTCCTTCTTACTACAACATTCCGATCTCGGAAGGGACAGCTATCTATGCGGTGTAACGTCGGACTTGGATGCCCCGGTACGGAAACGGAAGCCCGGCTACAGTAACCTAACCTTCAATACCCCCCCCCAAGATTCCTCATACAGTCACTAATTCCACATCTGGTCCCATTCTCTTTTTCCCTTTCTCTGGTTTTTATTTTTTCTCGTTTCCTGCATATAGCTTTCCTTAATTAGTATCCATAATTACAACTCCTTCCCGCTTTTCACTTTCGCTACAGTAACTTTGTGTTTTCGGGACTACGGACCTCACCCGTTTTCTTGGAGCGAAGATTCCTCTTCGATCCCACACCGACGAACGAACCCTACGCCCATATACTACTTTTTACTCCCCTTTGGAGAATATAATTATCACTTAATTCCAAACCCGCCCTTGCTCTGCTGGCTTTGTTCTTTTCCGTGTAATAACTTTCGGCCCCCATTACCGAAACGCGCCTCCTGCGGACTCTGTTTCAATTATCTGACACAGAGCCCATCCCCCAAGTACAACCCTCATGACCACATACAACCATCCTCTCGTTCCCCCTTGTTCGCTACCTTTTCCTCTGTCCTTCCCTTCGAGGCAATAGACTCCTGGCCTTCGTTAAACGGAGCTTGACCTCCCACATACCCCGGCAGCCTGACGGCCTCTTATCCTAATACAACCCCCGGACATACCCCCTTCCGGTCTTGGCTCTACCGAATCTCCCCCTTCTGCCCGTCACGTTACTCCTCCCTGGTCACTATTCCCGGGCCTGTCCCTTATTTTGTCGTTTTCAGTGTAATAGACTCCTGGCCCCTGATCCCTTACCCTGAACCCTCGCCACGTCCCACTTCTACTCCGACACTCCGACCGGCCCCCTCCCCCCGGATACAACTCCAGGACCCTCCCCCATCGAGTCCAACCACAATAGCCCAATCTCCCCAGCGCCCCGTCACGCCACTCGTAAACCACTTCGCGTGCATTGTTCAACCTGATTACCTCTGGCAGTGACCACTAGACCCAGCCTACACTTGGGACTCCAAACACCCGACCATTGTCGAACGGTCATCTCCCTTTGGCAATAGGTGTAGGAACCAAGGGTATACTGGATCTTGAACCACTCCCTCCCGTGCTGCGCCTCACACCCACTTATTGCCATTCTTCGATCTCTCTCCGCCGACTCTCGGCTTCTGTCCGTAAATACCATAAGATCGTTATCCCAACACAGTTTTCACTAGCCCCAGTCTGAAACTATGTACACTCGCGATGGACTCTTCCACTGCAAACAGAGAAGAATCTGAAAAGTTGTCTGGAATCATGAAAGGATGGTTCATCGACCATGTCTCGCAGGATGTGTCTGATTATGTTGAAACAACGATCAACGACAATGATGATTGTATTGAGGTCAGACCCAGTGAAACCTTCCAAAGAGCGCAGAATGATTTCCTTAAAAAAATGACAGTTTCTATTGTTTTCCAGGGGGAGACCAAAAACTGGTCAAATGACAAGAAGTTTGATCTAATCAGATACCTGGAAGAATCGGTAATGACTGAAGAAGAGCTGGCTACGGAAAAAGGAACAGCGCATTTGGAGGGCAAGGGACAGATGACCTACGTGGGAAAGAGTCTCAAAGTGGTGGAATGGCTACTGAATACAAAAAGAGAAATGAAATTCAAGGAAGGTAACAAATGGAACACTGTGTTTTTTCGTCAGTGGTTGCCTCGCGCAGAATGGAAAAAGAAGAGGGAACAGGACAAACGAGACAATTACTGGGTCATGGCAATGAGATTTCCCATTGCTGCTTCAGTATACATCAAAACCGGACTGGAAGCAGCAATGGGAAAGATCATAAACGAATTCCCTCCGATTGGAGACCCTGAAGACCCAAAATTGGGCAACCTGAAATTTCAAATGCACCCCTCTGCTGAAGAGAGCTTCAGACCACGTCTGAAGGTGTGGGATGGGACAGACTTTCTGGTCACAGACCTGGTTAATTCGAACACTCCCTGGTGCACGAACTGTAATAGATACGGACATAAGCAGGATGAATGCTCGTTTTGCGATTTTTGTTATAAGTACGGACACTGCACAAAAGAGTGCAAAGCAGATACTAGTAATAATGAAAGGAGGAGAAGCCACCAATATGGGCGCCAAAGAAACTTCAAAAACTCCTCCTTTCATCATCAACCCTACGGGACCTCGAACTCCTGGCGGAATAACTGGGAGTCCCAAGAATGCACAGGCTCAGCAACTCTCAGGCCATCACCATGGGATAGGAACTCGCATCGTAACCAAGGGTATAGATCCTCAACAGGGGTGGGATCATCCCACATGGGTTGGGACCTCAAGAAAACAGGCACAGTGCCTCGATCCAAACCCGGTGCACAAGGCCGCATAGGGAAACCCGGTATGAGACTGCACCCAGCCGACCCCAAAGCGGGACAAGAGGTGTTAGCCATAACAGAAGCAGGGGAGGACGGCCTGCAACTCCCAGATCCGTCAGAGCCGTTGGCACCTAGGACCACCCCGATCCCCGGGACTGGGCTCCCGGGAACAGCTAAGCAACCCCTGAAGAAACCCCGAGCAGAAGATGAAATCATGGGCAAAGCCTCACAAGAGGTACAGCAGCCGCAACCTCCGCAGCTACTGGGCCCAGTCTCCCCGCCAGCCACACAGGATGCCCCGTATGTCCTAACCCCTCTGATCTTCAAGCAGAGCAACCAGACAACGCTGCTGATGCTGCAACAGAACGATAATAATGAACTTTTTATCCCTTCTCTCACAACTACTACCTTCCCCCACCCCAACGAGTTCCTGACTTCGGCCAGGAAGCAATTAGACAAAAGGTATTTTGTGAGACCGATCCCGACAATGCCTTGCACTTCGACTTACAGGAAAGGACAATCCGGAAAAACCCACCCCATTCTTAGCCTGTGTTTGGAGGCAGCCCAAGCTCCCGGAACAGATCCCCAGGAAGTAGATAAGGGACTGTTCTGGGCTCCGATCACATGGTTCAGAAGAAGTAACACGAAGGAGAAATTTTACCCGTCACTTGGGGACGGGATTCTGGGAGATGTCATTGCGGACTTGGATTCCCACATCCCGAAGGAGAGATCCGTTTTCTCCAGATATATCCCGGAATCCATGAAACTCCCTTGGGATGTCCCAAGCCTCATACAACCTCAGATCACTCCCGGAGTAGCCCACCAGCCTATCCATGACGGGCTGCAGTCCGCTGGCGCGGATGGACGGTAGACTTTCGGTATCCTCATGGAATGTCAGAGGTTTGGTCGACAGTAATGGTAAACATAAGAGAGCACGATTAAAATCCTGGATCCATACAAATCACACTTCAATAATGATGCTGCAGGAAACAAAACTTTCCGAGGACAAATTGAATTCTATGCCAAAATGGTGGGGCGGCCCGCAACTCTGGGCCCCGGCCCAAGAAACGAGAGGAGGTACCGGCATCTTGGTACACAAAAAACTAGCAGATAACATTAAAGAAACGAACTTTGATCCCCTTGGTTACTGGTGTTGGCTTAAAATGGATATAGATGGTCGGGTCTGGACATTCTTCTCGGTCTACATACCGGTAGATCACGTAGGAAAATCTCTGTATATTGAGTCTTTAAAACAGCTCCTTCCAGTATCGGACTACATAATAGTAGGAGGGGACTGGAATACAGTCCCTAACCCTACAATTGACTCAACAATGCCGCTTTCCCACCCGGGGGAATCCGCTGCACTCAATGACTTGATGGTTGATAATGGCCTATTCGACCCCTTCAGGACACTCCACCCGGAAACTATCTCATATACGTGGACATCCTCGGTTACCACAGAGAACAGACCACCTACAAAATGCAGGCTGGATATTATTCTCACTAATGAACCCGTCCTGCAATTAGTAAACAAGGCAATCATCACTTCTGACCCCCTCTCCGATCACAGTCCGATATCAATCTCGTTGCATCTGGGGATAGGGATTCAGAGGGGCAAAGGGATGTTCAGACCCAGCTTGCATGTTTTGGAAGACCCCGGAGTTGTAGACTAGATCTGGAAGTCTTGGGAAGAATGGAGAAGCAACACCACCTTATTTCCAAACGACGGCATATGGTTAGATAAAGGTCTATCTCTGATTTCCAACCAGTTGAATCTCATCTCCAGGGTCAAGGCTGTAAATCGCAAATACAAAGAGATAATTCTGAAAAGGAAAATTGAGAACCTAGAAAAAAAGGAAACAGGCTGCTTTTTCTCTCAGGTCGTCACACAGAAGAAGAGGACCCGCCTAGTGCAAGAATGGCACAATCTTCAGATTGAATACCACAACCTATGGGAAAAACAGAGGCAAATTGATAAAATATTACACACGGACAAACTGGACGCAAGAACTTCCTCTATACTGTCACCCTGCAGAACTAGCGGTATGATCACCACCCTTACCCACCCTGAGGACCCTTCCCAACCCCCCGAAAAGGACTCAAACAGTCTTTGTGACTATGTCAAACTATTTTACCAACAGTTGCTCACATCCGAAAAACCCCCCGGCGCCCCCATCATTCCTCCCCACCTAGAAAACTTTCTGTGGGGATCTACCACACGAATATTGTCAGAACAACAGACATCTTCATTAGAAGAGCCGATTACCCTGTCAGAACTAACTGCGGCACTCAACAGTATGTCCAAAGGCAAATGTCCGGGCCCAGACGGGCTCCCAGTGGAATTCTACCAACGCTTCTGGACCTTACTCGCCTCGGACATACTCAGAGTCTTTAACCAAATCCTGCAAAATATCCCCCTTGGCCCTAACACAGCCGAACGGATTATTACTCTGCTGTTCAAAAAAGGTGATAAAACAGATATTCGTAACTATAGACCTATTTCCTTGCTAAATGTCCACGGTAAAATCTTGGCCAAAACGCTGGCACTAAGGATCAAACCCTTTCTAAATAAACTAGTTCTACCGGACCAAAGCGGTTTTGTACCGGGGCGTCAAGTCCTGGACAATGTTATGACCATTTCCCAAACTATAAGACTAGATAAACCAGCACAGGCTAAACAAAACAGTCATCTTGATCGATTTCCAGAAGGCATATGATAGGGTCAATTGGGACTTCGTTCAGGCAACCCTAGCAAGAATGGGAGTAGGCCCGAACTTCAGGAATTTTGTTAAAGCCCTTTACGGAGCCTCATCGGGCAGAGTACTGGTCAACGGGCACCCATCTTCCCCCTTCAAAGTCACCAGATCTTTGCGTCAGGGATGCCCCCTGGCCCCATCCTTGTTTGTAATACAACTGGAAGTTTTTCTAAACATGGTCAGACAACATCCGGACTACGTCGGTCTACCAGTTACCCCAACTTACTCTATCAAAGTCTCAGCTCTCTGGTCGATGACTTCTCAGCCATCTCAGAGAACTCTACAGCATCACTGTCGGCACTAGAGCATTGCCTTTCCACCTACGAGTTAGCCTCAGAAATGAGGGTAAGTTGGCAGAAATCGGTGGCCCTCACACCTAATAGGGAACATCTGGCACTAGACCTGGGCATAACGGTTAAACCCCAGTCAGCAGTGGAAAGATACTTGGGGATCCAAGTTTCTTTCGAAGACCCCGCCCCTACTCAGAATTCAATAATTGAGAACACAGTCAGGGATACTTGCGCCAGCTGGTCTAAAACCCGCTGTTTATCGCTCCTAGGCAAGGCAATGGTCATCAACACCTTTATCTCCTCTAAACTTTGGTATATCTTATCCATATGCACACTCTCTCCTCCCTCATCTACCAATATCAAAAGACTCCTGACCCATTTTTTGTGGAAAGGAGACTCGGAGTCACAATCAGTATTATCCAAGGTCAGCTGGACAAAGATCACGGAAAAGAAAAAATCCGGGGGCCTGGGCATCCTGGACCCGGAAACACAGAATAAGGCACTACTGGCGAAATGGCCGGTTAGAGCCCTGACGACACACGAAAAACAACCTTGGATAGTACTGGCCCAGGCATCATTAGCTAATCAATGGAACCTCTCTGACCCCGAAGCAGTTTGGCAGGCTTTACTTATGAAACCTTTCACAGACAGCCCCTCAACTAAGACCTGGGAAGGAATCCTCAAAGCTTGGGGGAAAATGCTCCCCTGAACCATTGAGAGTCCCTCTACTCAGGAAGAAGTACTAAACTCTTGTCTCTTCGAAAATCCAGCGATTAGAAACAAAGCAGGGTTTCCGTTTTCCGTAGCCAAGGTTTCGGGCAACTTCAGCAGAAAGTGGATGCAGCGCGGCATCTGGCTCATAAGGCACATCTGGGACACCGAAAGGAGACAATGGAAGAACGACTCAGCCCTCAGACAGCAACTTGCAGGTCTTCACCGAGTAAACTCTCATCTGGCGGAACTGGTCTCTGCAATACCCTCGGAGTGGCTCGTACTGATATCCAACCCCCCCAAGAATTTTCATGAGCAGCAATGGTTCAGATCCCTATCTGTACCTTCCAGATACTTCAGGGTAGACGCGGTCCTCAACAAGGAGGAAGTGTTGGCGTCAGAATGGATTTGCAGAGATTCTGGTCTGGAGCAGATTGGGGATCCGTCCCCCAGTTCATTGAATGATGCCCAAGAGGTGTCTGTTCTACAAGACCCAGAAGGAGTATTCAGGCTCAACCAACATATCTCCATGCCTGAGCAGAAGGTGGACATAGACAAAATTGGTTGGGAGATATCAACTCCAGGCAAAGGGACTACCAAAACCCCACTGAGACAGTACAATTCACGGATCGGTTATAGTCTCCACTCCCAAGCTCACTCCGTTCAAGCTGGCCTCATCATCAACTGGCAACGCAGAGCAGCAGCACTTGGTCTGAAGCAGATCACAGCATCATGGGTATATTTTTTTATCCAACTCATGCTCTCAGCTTTGGAAACAAAGGTAGGGGGTCTACAATGGCTGCACCTACACTCATGTGTCCCCACCGCCCTCTGGTGTGCTGAAAGAGGTATGGAGATACAAACGGCCTGTGAAGTTTGCCCGCACCCGTGCCTGTAAGATTGGTTACACCTCTGGTGGGAATGTGTCATTGCCAGGGGCTTCTGGGAACTCTTGAATTCCACATGGGGAAAAGCGTACACCATATCAGACTCCTCGAACAAAGATTTTATAATTACAGGGAGAATTCCGGAGAGGTTTAGAAATCATCAATTAGAGAGGATAGCCCATATCTTCAGGAGAAGGGCATTCTGGTCCCTATGGATAGCAAGACGGGACAAACGTTTTCTGGACTCTAATCCTCCTCTTCCTGCTATTTTTGCGAAATTCCTACAGTCCATAAGAATGGAAGTTACTGCAGATTGGTACAGAACGAGAAGTAACCTGAGGCCCTTGGAAATAGCCAAAGACAAGTTTAAGAGGAACTGGTCCTCACCTTATAAGTGGGCTGACCTCTCTAGCGACAACAAACTTATCTATTCCGACCTCTTGTGGGATCACTACACAGTCCTAGAGACCTAGACTGCCTATCTGACAGCTCTCAGCAGAGAGGGACTGAGATCTCAAGTAATAACTAGAAGGGTTTTTTTTTTTTTTTTTTTTTTTTCAAACAAGAACCGGAAGTAATCCATGAAGGGAACTCAGTTACTCTTTCTCTTTTTCACCGGGTAGACTGTGGGGACCCCGGCCCCGGTTTTCCAGTTTTGGATCTTATGAGGGACGCTGGGCCCGGTTCCCAGCAAGTGCTGCTCCCCACTAATAGAATGAAGCCAGATGTTTTGTTAAAAAAGAAAAAAAAAAGAAAAAGAAAAAAAAAAAAAGAAAAGTGTAGACTCTGAGATTTGGATTCTTCCAAAAAAAAAAAAAGAAGAGAAAACTACGGCGCAGTTAGGGATTGAGTTTGTAATTGCATTTGAGGCAAAAGGGCCAGTAATGCTGAATGTATATGACCTACGTTTCGGGTCCGGTGGGGTTGCGTGGGGGTGTGTTGTATTCGCCTGATTGCCTGAAGTGCAATTACAAACTGTTTTCGTGACTGCGCCGAAGTTACCCCAAAAAAGAAAGGTCAAATTCAGAGAAGAAGATAGCTTAATAAATAAATAAAAAATGGAAAAAAAAGAAAAAGAAAAAGAAAAGAGGAAACGAGATTCGTTTATATGAAGTGGAATATAAAGATATTGACTTCCCAAAAAAAAAAAAAAAAAAAAAAAAAAAAAAAAAAAAAAAAAAAAAAAAAAAAAAAAAA
>BFEA01000259.1:452575-479833 GCA_003427395.1 Chara braunii | reverse complement strand
AGAAGCGAAGGCTAGTAGCCGAACGCAAAACACAGGCACGTGAATGCCAGAAGATGTGTAGCTCGAAAAAATGAACTCATATTAAGATAGAAAGGATTACAAAATGAGTTACCATAGCCGATGGCTATGGAGTACGAACTATCACCCTCATGGGWTAGTAAGTCTGGCGCCCTCGACCGGTTTCGGCTGGAGCCAGCATCCTGCCTCGTCAGGAGGGAAATAATCCGAGATGAAAAGGTGAGTTACTTCTATGTCTTAAATACTATGAGCTCCGTAAAAAGYCGTCGGCTGATCTGAAGGTCTCAGACTCTACTTCTCTATTCTCAAGGCGTTTTTCCATCCGAGTTAACGAAAGAAAAAACTTTGTGAAAAAATCCTTCGTAAATCTACTTTCAGATCTGTCTTTCCATGCGTCAGTGGGGATTAAATCCGCCGCAGATTTCTTCCGTACGTCTACCTGCGGATTTGTTTTGCTATGTATCARCGGAAAATCCCACTAAGTACGAAAGACTGTTTGGCCTTTTCTCTTTTCCCGCCTCATCCATACTGCGTGATTTCTCGGAGCCCGGTACCTTCCATTCTGTCCTTTCTGTCCGAAGTGCTCGAAAAATGCAAATCCTTCGTAAATCCATTCGCAGATTTTCCATGAATCAGCGRAGATTAAACCCCTCGCTGATTTCCTCTGTAAGTCTACCTGCAGATCAGCGGAAAATCCCCACTAGGTATGACAGACTGTTGGCCTTTTTCYTTTTTYCYGCCATTGCACGATYTATCGGAGCCCTGTACCTTCTRTTTTGTCTTTTCTGCAAATAGAGCTCGGAATTATATCTAGATAAAAAATCCTAAGTACTTTACGACAGAAATTTGAAAATGCAGAGTACTTCGGAAACCCGAGACTTTCCCATATTTGTCGTTTCTTATCTGTAAAAATCTGCCGATCCGAAGAAGTTYCACAYGTTTCGTCGTTCTTGTCGAAAGTTTCCGTAATGAAGCTGCCCTCGAAGGTAGTCTCGCCAAAAAATGTGTCGAAATACARCCGTTTATAAAATCGTCGAAAGTACACAAAAAGACCAAGGTTCTTGATATATCCAAGATCCGAAAGATTTGCGGAGTCACATAGAGGGGGTTAGTTCATTCTTTTTCGTTTCCTACCCTTCACCACCCGTAGAACTTATTTCCCCATTTAATCCATRACGGCGCTCGTTTTCTGATGAACTTCCACAGGCATYCTTCATAGTATATATTCGGGTAGTCCTGTAGCCTCAGCATTCTTTTTAACGTGAGCAGTTCGTGTCCTACCAGCTCTTTGTTCGAAGTCATTCGATAGATGCGGTGGAGACTGCAGGTGATCACTGCTTTTTTCTGGGGGATTGGCGAGTACGACCTGAAATCTTGGATTGTTCAGTAGGTAAGGTTCTTTTCTTCCCAGACTTCCTTCGAATTCCTTAGGATTAACTGGGTGGTCACATTTCTCCCTTTCTCTACGCTGATCTTCGTTCCAAAAATTCCCATTCACCTTGTCCCTCATCTGTTCTTTCAAGTTTAAGTGCCTTATCATACGCTGATTGGTAGTTACTTATAATATTATTTGCCTTTTTGTCTTCCTTTTGTCCGTTACTCTAGACGAATAGGGATACATCGTCCATTAGTCTTGTTCCTTTTACTAGTTTCCTGTCTGCGCCTAGACTAGATAGGAAGGTGAATTCGTTATATGTGCATAGGATGCAAGCCAACGGGGGACTTTTGCCCATAGGAATTCCAATTTCCTGTCTAATTAGGCGGTCTGCCGCCATTATATAGGTATTGTCAAGCTCAAAGTCAATCATATGGTGGATGCATTCAAAATCGACCGTTAACCAGCTTCCTGGGCCATTTTTCTTGGAGAATGACGTTCCTTTTCCTCTTCTTTTTATGGATACCATATTCTTTCCTTTGTTCTCGTAGTAATTAAGAATCCAGCATAGCGCTTGCCTTATAGAAACATGGGGTAGGTTACTAAACATTTCCTTAATATCAAAAGATGCACAGAGTAGGTATCCTTTGCCCTTTTTCTCTGTCCAGTTGTTGATCTCCGTTATTTTCCTTAGTAATAGATCCGTAGATTTAAGATTAAAATGCAAGTTATCTGGCAATGCAAAGAGGAGATGATTCAATGCACGCGCCACACGGCTACTAGCTGTTTTCGAGGGTTCGGAGAAGGAGGGGCTAATGGGTCTGAACTTAGATAAATCCTTATTTTTAGGAATTATATATGCTCGGTCTTATCTTTCCGCACTATCTCATTTCCCTAGTTTAGCTAGCTCTTTTGATTTAAAATCCATCTCGCATTTTGCCAGTGTTTCTGCCTCAGATCTCCATACGGCGCAGAAGCTCCTGCTTCCCCAAAACACATCCTTCATACCCTTTGCATAGACTTCGGGACACATGATTAAGGTTTCTGCCGGGTTTTTATCTACAACAGTAAGCACAAAGTCCTTCCTCAGAGATTTAAGGTAGGATAGTGAGTTACTGTCGTAGTTGCCCGGGTGTGTCTTTGTTACAAAACAGTCCGATATCTCTTTAATCAATAGTGGGGTGTCTACTCCCATTTTGACCAAAGCATCATTTAGCTCACTCATTACCCTTACCTTTCTATTATCTTTATCTAGGAGAGTTATATTTCTAGCATTCTTAACAAAGCAGTCTAAGCCATCCATTTTACTTATTCTGCACGACACGTGTCCTCCCTTAGTCGGGAGGTCAGATTCTGCACAATTACAGACTCTCACCGGATCTTGTGCCGTTATCCGGTGGTTATGTAGAAGGTCAGTCACTGATCTGTTTTTTAGCCAGACAGTCCTTAGCTTCTAACACATGAAGGCAGCTTCCGTTAGTGGTAGGCAGTTCATTATATGACTTGAAATAACTCTTCTAATTCCTCTCTTTGACAAACTATCATCATATGTAATACAAATGCAGTGTTTCCTACGTGTGTTAAACTTAAATTTATTCTAGAGTATAACACTCAGTGCGTCCTTTAAATTACTGCGACAAATAGCTTTAGAAAACAAGTCAATAGCGAGAAAAAGTTTGAGTAATTCGTGGAGCGAAGATTTATACAATTTTTTCTTCGCCCAAGGATTTTTCAGAATTTTATATAGTTCGCCTTTCAGTTCTTTATTTCTTTTCGACAGGGTTCCGCCTTTCAATTGGTCAAGTTTGAATGTTCCTCCACCCTCCAGTTTTTCTTTAAGATCAGTCAGTGGGGTGACGGTTCCATCGATAAGAAAGGTACTCACTCTGATTTCTCTTAATACTACTTTCCATTCCGGTATCCAAATTTTCCCCCCTATCGAGGAAATCAAGCTATTTCCCTCGGATGCAGCTAAGCTAATATCAATAAGACTAACGGACTCAAAATTACCCGTTTTAAAGATAAGCGGTCTAGAGTCTTCATGAAAAATACGGGGTCTAGGTTTCTTTCGTTTGTTTCTACTTTTTCTATTTTTCTTACACGTAGAATTTCTCCGACAGTTGGAGTTAAGATTAGGGGACCATTTCTTAATAAGTAGTTTTTCTACCTTTGGTAGGTGTTGGGTAGGAACGCAACTAATAGGGAATGCTACATAATTTTTAACACCCCAATTACGTAACCATTTATAGAGTTTAAAATTATTATTACTGTACGTACAGTTCCTTCTATATAGGTGCTCATTCCATCTCTCATTCAGGGTTCTAGCTGTTTGCCCAATATAGGATGATCGACATCCTAGGTCTATTAGCACATAAACACATGATGATGGATTTTCCCATTTATCCAGATTATTCTCAATAAGGAAGGTCCAGTAGTCTAGGTATTTCTCTCCCCATTTCAGCTCGCCCCTACTAACCAGGATTAATATACATAATCTTAGAAGTTTTTCCAGTTCTAATCTTACATAATTAATTCCTACGATTTTTATCCCAACTAACTGGTGGCGTAGGTTCAAATAGAATCGTAGATCCTCCCATAAATCAAGCCTCGGACGGATCTTGGTACTCGTCCCTGTCTGACGGTGTTCTTGCTACTCATGTCGCGCTTGCAGGTTGATCTCTGATTACTATTCCAATTTGGCATGGCGTACGCGGTTGCTTGTAAGTATGCATTGCCGTGAGTTCGACCAATTCCTCTATAGCTTCCGGACGTCCTCGATAGCAAACTCCTGCCTCCTTACACATCTCCTGAATGGTAGGGATACTCTTTTTACACAGGAATTTCTTGAGTTGTTTCTTGTACGCTGCTGCAGTTTTATTGTCTACATCCACCGGGGCTCCTTCCCACAAGGTGGATTCGTAGACAGGGAAGGTTTCCCCTTCCTTGCGAGGTCTCCCTCTGCTCTTCGGTTGTTGATTATCCGCTTTCTCCACAGGTTCTTCTACCAAGCGCACTGGTAGTTCCTCTTCGTTGTCGGTGCGAATACCGTTACAAGGGTATCTGCCTTGGTTTTTGCAAGTGACGGAAAAATAGTTTTGGTTTAGAGTTTAAGTATACCGCGCTAAGCGCGGCTGCGTCTGTAATTACGTTGACTAGGTGGTTGACCACAATAGCGAGTGCGTGGGCGCGCACGTTTAAGGCGCGCGTGATTTTCCTTTCTGTTTGTTGATCGTAAAGTCGGTCCGGGCCTCGATCGTTTTGCTTGGTGATATTATTATTATTTATTTATTTTTGGTTAAGCAGGAATTAAGGATTTTTTTTTTTGATTGGTACGTTTGACCGAGTCGAGCGCTCGTGCGGAGAATGACCCCGATGATGGCATCGGCAATAACGACGCGATTTCGTGCGGTAAGCAGGGTGTCGTAGGATGGCCCGCGGGGTAAGTTATGGCAGGGTATAAGCAAGCCGGCACGGACACCGGGAGCCGCGCAACCGGTTTTGTTGGCCAAAAGCGCCGCACCGTCTTGTATGGTACTCTGCGGACGCTGGTCTCAGGCTTGCGCTTAGCCCTATAGGTTACGACATTGGATTGACATTACGAAGGTTCAGGGATCGAGGCTGGCGAGCGTCAACGCAGCGGCGGCGGAGCATCGAGGAGGAAGCCGATGAGGTTGAGGGCCGTAGGGCTATCCCCCTTGGTTTTGCCATTGGCAGCGTCAGAGCGGTGCAGACGGTATCCTTTATTTTGTCTTTGGCAACTAGAAGTTTTTATGATCTTTGGACTATTATTTTCCGTTGGTACCTTTTAATTTGAGTGCGCGCCACCGTTCGTTGACGTACGGGTCCCCGCGAGTTCAGGGTGTTGGGAAAGTTCTTTTATCTTCTATGTCCTGAGAACACGGACCGAGAAGTTCAATGTGCATGCGAGCCGGTGAGTAAGTGGCCCTACGACGCACGGAGGCGCCACCCGCCAATTGTTGACTGCTGCAAACAGGCCTGGGGAGTTTGCTAAAGCGGCGGCCCCATGGGACCTTCCTCCACTTCGGCATTCAAAGTTCTCATCTGAATTTTTACTACTACCGCCAAGATTTGTGTTCGGGACCCGCCTTGCTGAAATCTGCGCTTAGGCTTGCAGTAGGCCCATGTCGGCGGCCCTGCGATTCTCTGTTAGAAGCCAGAATGTGACTTGCTCATTGCAGTGTCGAGAGGGTGGCAGGTTTTGTTTGAGGAAAGCAGGTGAGGCAAAGGCTGTAGCCGACTGGCAGTGAAAAGTAGCCAGGCGCACGGTTTGTCAAACAGGGTGACTGGGAGTGAGGGAGATAAATCGGCCAGGCCGGGGGCGAAAGTCTTTCCGCAGGTTTTCACAGGCCGGTTAAGGGCTAATGAAGTAGATCTGTCGCTCGGGTGCGTGACCGAGCGCTGCAGTAAGAGCGGGTGACGGGTACTGAGGCAGAGAGGCGGAGCGCTAGCTGACGGGGCAGACTGTGGACGGGGTGATTAGTGGAGAAGCAGAGGGCATCGCTACGGGCAGCAAGAAGTAGGTAGCGAAGTGTGAACGGGCGGTGAGTGCTAAGGCGGAGCAGCGGAGCGGACCCGACCGGAGAAGTGCGCAGGCTGCATGAGGAGAGAAGAGGCCCGACAGGCGGGCCACTGCGGGGCGGCAGTCGGGCCAGCACTAAGGCAGGGGGAGAGGCGAATGGTGGAAGGGATCCGGGCGCGATTTCGCACCGGATGCATTCGGTGTAGGAGGGGTCGAAGGTAAGAGAAGAGGTAAGAAAGTGGTAGTGTGACGGGTGGCGGATCAGCGGGCGCCGGTAAGTAAGGGGCAACGACGAGCGCTGGGACAAGCGGAGGGGCAGTTGGCAGCGAATAGGGAAATGGACCCGGGCGCAATTTCGCGCCGAGTACATTCAACGAAGAGGGAAACAGAGATGGCGGGTCGTGAGTCGTGGCGCAACAGAGAGAGCATAGCTCGCTTGTTTCTGAGCGAAAACGAGCGAGGGAAGAACCGAGTAGGGGGTTTTGAAGGATGGCGAGTCAGAATCTGTGGTTCGATTAGTCAGAAAGTTAGTGAGTTAAGAGTTAGTGAGAAAGTAAGTCGCGCGGAGCTCTAGCTATGGTAAAGGTGGTGGGAGAGGAGAATCGAGATATCACTCGATTCTTAATGAAATCGAGTGAGGGAAATTCCGATGTTAGGGTTTTCAGGGCTTGCGACCCCGAATTCGTGATCAGAATAGGATGAAAGTTAGTAGATTGAGACTTAGTGTGAAAACGAAGTGCGCGGAGGGAACGAACGAGTAAGCAAGGCACAGTGGAAAAGTGAATAACTCGCTCGTTTTTGTACAAAACTGGGTAAGTAAAGATTCGATTCCGAGGGTTTTGGACCTTGCGAATCGATCTGCGAAGTCAGATTTGGCATTAGAGCTACGGTTTTGGGGCTGTACTATGGGCTGCGCCCAGGGAACGACGGTAAACATAGTGATGTATTTTCCCGTGTTCTACGGGAAGATCCATTCTCAGTGTGTGTGCATTTGGGAGCTGTGCTACTGAAGCCCATTTTAGTGATCGCAAGCTGCCTGATCTTGGGTTTGCCATTGCGATCTTGATCCAAGTGCCCCTCCCTCTCGTGAATGCAGCCTTCGTCATCAAGAGCGTCGTTCTCATCCGCTGGCCATTAGCATTAAAGTGGCGATGCATCCAGCCTAGTTCTATGGGCAAGTTCATACGACCTTGCACATGTTCCCAACAGATTACCCTTTCTCTATCTTTCGACGTGCTTAGCAGGAAGCGGAGCATGCTTCTAGGTTGTTGGGGGAAGATTCCTCCTGTTTTACTTGTCTTATCGGTGGCAGGCTAGTGATGCACTCTTTCACGTTTTTGTGGAAGATTCATTCGATTTTTCCTCATCCGAACAGAGGGGGGGGATGCTACCACTGAACCCTCAAGTTGCTGTTGGGTATCAAGGCGATGACTGCACCAAGCCGATTGCTGCTGCGCTGTACTTATTGTTGCTCACAAGTACTATTGTGTACCACAGCGACTTGCTGCTGCATACGGGGCCTGCCAGACTGCGTTCTGTGTGAGATACTGGTCCCTCACAAGGGAGGGCGGTGCCGTAGTATACGGCAGGGTGGTTAAAACTGCGAAGAAAGGCTGTGGCCATAGCTTGGAAGGGTTGGGGCAACTGTTGGTGGTGTACGAACTGCTAATTGCCTACTGCAGATTACTGCATACAGCGGCGCAGTGCGGCGTTGGTGACTGTTGACTGTTACGACCGATGTGCGGTCGTGATTGGGGTAAGAAGAGACGTTGGGACTTGAGAAGGAGATCAGACTAGGCTAATAGAGGATTAGTGTCGCGATCTGAGAGGTCGTCAAGGGGATCGACTTCAACAGTTGACTACAACTGTCACTAGTTGACCATCTTGCGGGGCCCTCAGGCGAACCAAGATAACAAGGCCCTCTCTCGCAAGTCTGAGCGCACCATCCTTGTATCTGAGAGACTCAAAACTTTATCCCTCTGCCCTTCTAAGTCTCAGTCTAGTCTTTGGTTACGAGAGGAAGGTGGCAGGCGGGATTGCAACCCGTAGGTCCGCATTAAGACTCTGTGGGGAGTCCACCCACCGATTGCGGGAGCTCTGCCGGAACCTAGGCGAGGTTCTGGAGGCAGAGAACCTTCAGGTAAATCATCTTTATCTGTATAACCCACTACTACCCATGTTTGTCTATTTCCCTGTAGTATGATTGCGGTATGCATGCGTTGTCCTTATGGTTTTTGTTTTCTCTTCATGACCCAATCAGACTTAATGAAAAAAATGTGTGAGAGTGAAGCTTAAGTTTCATCTTTGTTTTGACAGAAAGCAGACTAAGGATGAACTGGGGGAAGGTGGGAGGAAGGCAGTTTTGCATGCGTTTGGAAGGGTCAACCAAAGCCTGAGCATTGTTTCTACTGTGAATAGCTCATGGCCATATTTATTTGGCTGTTTTTTGAAGGACCAGGCATTGTTTCTACTGTGAATGACCTGGTTGCTATGTTCATTTAGTTATTTTCTGGAGGACCAGGCATTGTTTCTACTGTGAATGACCTGTTTACTCTAGTTAACTTTGAGGGTTTACCTGATTGAAGGGATTTAAATTCTTATTTATTATGAGGGAGGATTTCTGGTATAAGGCTAAGCATTGTTTGCATGGTGAATGGTTTAGCCTGAAAACCACGCACATAAATTAAATAGAGTATAAAAGAAAGTACTTTATGTATATTTGCAGGTGAACTGACAGCTGGGTATTGGTTCTACTGTGAATGGTCCAACGCTAAGCCATATCATTAAGAAGAGAGAAGAGAAAATACAAAGTATAAATGGAAATAGTTTGGGCAAGCTGAACATTGTTTCTAATGTGAATGGTTCAGTCCCCTGCCCTTATTTGCCTTTCTTTTGAAAACAAAATCAGAGAAATACTAAACTTTGGATATTAAACAGCTCAGGGCGACTAGGCATTGTTTCCATGGCAAATGACCTAGTCATACGCCAAAAAAAAGAGAGAAGTAGTTGTACAACCTGTTCGTGTATATCTTAAAGGCAAGCTAGGCATTGTTTCCATGGCGAATGATCCAGCTCTGTGTCTTGTGTAAGAGGGAAAAAGGGTTCAAGAACTTAAAAAGATTCACGAACTATCTATATGAAATAAATTTGGGCTGGTGAGAGTGCTTACCTTTGTGGTTTGGTTTGCATATGACTTAGTGGGGTTGCTACTTGATCTGAGTTTCAGGTTGATAGGTAGTTGCTTTAGTTGCTCGCCACGTGCTAGAGCCATACGAGTTAGTATCAATTTCTGCATTTTTCTTTAACAACGTTTTTTACTTAGGTCAATTCCTGCATTTTCTGAGATCTTTTCTTATACTTGGCTTTGTATAAATCTTGACAAGTTACTTTTCCCACGGGAAGCGCTGCCGAAATTTTTACAAATCCAATAAGTTAGTCAACTTTTGACTTATCAAAGTTCAACTTGTCTTTTCCATATATCTAGCTTAGTTAAAATCTGCGAAGTCTCCTTTTGTAAAGGGAGTGCTGCCTAAATTTTTGCTAATTCAGGGAGTTGGACAAAAATTGAACTGTGGGAAAACAATGTTACTTTCAAAATCTGAACTTAGCCTTGTATAAATTTTGGAATAGCACTTTTCTAGAGGGAGTGTTGCCGAAATTTCTGCAAAATTAAGGAGTTAGTTAAATTCAGTCTAAAGTTAAGCTGGAGCTGTTGTTTGAGTTCATATCTGACTTAGTATAAATTTGGGAAGTCTCCCTTTCTAAAGGGAGTTCTGCCCAAATTTCTACTAATTCAGAGAGTTAGACAGAATTTGACTTTCCAGAGTTAGAGATTATTTCTGCTTTTATATCTGACTTAGTATAAATCTGAGAAGTCTCCCTTTCTAAAGGGAGTGGTGCCCAAATTTCTACTAATTCGGAGAGTTAGACAAAATTTGACTTTCCAGAGTTAAAGATTATCCCTGCGTTCATACTTGAGCTTATATAAATTATGAAAAGACACTTTTCCTACGGGAAGCGCTGCCGAAATTTTCTTAGTTTAGAGAAAATAGATTATATTTTGATAGGTGGAAATTCAGGCGATCCACCCAGAATAGGGGAGATTCTGCAGTTGGTCTACCTTTGGCTTAAGCAATGATTTAAAAGTAGACTTAGGTTTAGCTTATAAGAAGATTTTAAGGGAGGATGTATTATGGAGTTGTATTTTCCACACAGTTATAATCTTAGCTTGGGGATTGGTCTGCCGTGTGTTACAGGTCCTTTTGATCATTTGATCCAAGTTCAGGGCTAAATCCAGCTTGATCCCTTGAGGATCACTTTCTGTTATCACTGATAACAGGTCGGTTGTCGATTGGTCAGTCTACAACTTAATTTCAACTCTCCCTCCACACTCAACCTAAAAGGCTTTAGCCTTGGTCATTTCGTTGTTTTATTAAGGTTTCACCCGGACTTTTATTGAATGGTCATTCAACAAAGGTACTGAGTATTCAATTAAGGATGATTGGACTGAAGGTTTAGGGCTTGCATGGCAAAAGCGAGGGGTATGAGTGTCGAAGGTGGTTGGGGTTGACTCCGTGTAGTGTGTGGGCTGTTGATTTGGTTCGTTGATGTGATGGCAGGTATGTGNGTATGAGTGTCGAAGGTGGTTGGGGTTGACTCCGTGTAGTGTGTGGGCTGTTGATTTGGTTCGTTGATGTGATGGCAGGTATGTGTTGTGAATCAAATTCTGGATTTGGTTGCCTACGATTACACATATACGTATTATTGTGAGAGACCCTAGTGAGACCGTGAGAAGTGATCATCACATACTTAACCCTTATATATGTGTGCATGGGTATACTTGGGATAAATCTTTGCATGGGTTGAAGAGTCCCCATACAAAAATCCTACTCAGAAGCTGAGGGTGAGGGGCTTATGGGAGACCTCTCCTTCTATTCTTATTCTTGCTTTTTGATGATTTTTCTTACTTGGACGTTTGGTCCTGGGCCGGGATTCGAGGTCCTTGTCCAGGACACCGCAAGCCCTAGGCTCTGCAAGGGAGGGTTTTTCCCTCGTGCAGAGCCTATTTGATTTGCCTACCGAGACACTCAGGCCGAGAGCTGGAGGTGCCGTGGCAGCTGCATGGCTATTCCTTCAGCCGTGCAATATCGTGAAGGGTTAGGCCCTCACGACACTTCGAATCTGACACTGGAGTGTCATAAGCGGTACTCGGATCCACGAGGGACCGCTTGATTATGGGCACTACATAGTATGCCATCATTGCGACTGCTTGCGTACGACTGCATTGCAAGTCGATATGAGCAGGTCCTGCGTCCGTGCGGTTTTATACTAAGTCTCGCGCGCGGCGCTTACCCGATTTCCGCGTCGGAAAGTTATGGGTTGGATACCGAGGGGCTAGGAGTATTGTCGCGTTATTTGTGTTGTGTCGTTTCGTACGTGTGTGTATGCGCGTGTTTTATTTTTGTGTGTTTGTAAAGTGGAGTGCGTGTGGTGTGTGGGATGCGTCCTAGTCGACCGACGACGGGTTGCGCTTGGGACCTCAGCCCCCCAAGATGCCGATTCGTGTGCGGGTCCGATAGAGGAGTAGTACCGCGCGTACCCCCTATGCTACAACGAACGAGAAACGCCCTCGGCTGGTCCACCTCTGCGATTGCAACTGATTAGCTTTCGTACTGTGGACTGGTAGCTCGGCGGGGATACGCCCACCGAAGGGAGTTGACAGCTCCCGTAAGGTGTAGATAAGTCGTGCCTCGCGTAGGCCCTATCCTGTCGTAAGGGCTCGCGAGAGGTATGGCTGGCGCACTCGGCCGGAGCGGCTTAAGGAAGCTCCATATATATTTGAGACGAAGGATTTTTAAACCTACTCCTGCGTGACGAGGCCGGGAGGGTCCCGCTCTGCCCTGGTGCGGTGCCGGACCAATGCGATCGACAGGTGGCGCCGTTGTCGGGGATAACGGAAAGTCTACCATTATCCCTAGTGGAACGACATTCGGGTATGAGAAGTGAATGAGAAAAGGCATGAAGGAAGGAAGAGAAAGTGAGGAGAGATAATGAATGACTAAGTATAGGTGAGGAAATTTACCTACCAGAGTAAGGAAATGTATGAAGGACGAACGCGTAACATTGGGTAAAAGTAAGTACTAAGGGTTAGGTAGGACGGATGAAATAGACCGGTCAAGGTGTAATGCTGAATAAAGGGATGTGCTTGTTTTTTTTCTTATCAGGGAGCTTGAAGAGAAAGGTCTGTCAAGATGTCGCAAGGCGGCGGCGCATCGGGCGGTCCCAAGAAGGGTCTGATGCTCGATAACCTCATTGCGGCCATTGACTGGCATGAAAGGAACCCGAGCAATATCCCTAAAGCCGATACCTTCCACTTTTGTGGGGAAAGAGTCTCGGAATGGCTAGAACGGGTGGAACAAGCTTTGGTCGGGCGGTCGGAAGTGGTAAGATTTCAACGCATTCTTCAGTATGTCCTCCACAGCTACCACCAGGAAGTGAAGAAAGTCATAGATGCGGCCCAAGGTAGCTGGGAGAGGTTCAAGGAGGGGATGCAGAGGAAATACCGCCTGGGAGATGGGCTATTGACTACCTTGGACCTTGAGGCAATGAGCAAAAAGGATTTTACGACGATAGGGGCCTTTGTTCAATAATTTAAGAAGAGGGCGCGGAAGGTTCATGGGATTTCGGAGGAAGCACAGTGCGCCATCTTCCTGGGGCTACTCACGGCATCGGAGGCCGTCGAGTTGACGAGGCATGGAGGAGGTAGCACCAAACCTGGGCCACCATTGACAGAGGGGTGGAAGTTGGGTGTTTCGACCAGATGGAGCAACGTCAGGTACGCATGCAAAGGCGGAAGAGAAAGGAAAGAGATGCGACCGTCTCTGGGACCCCGGGTGTACCAAGGATTGTTACAGACGTATTGGCACAGCTCGGGTATGCGACAGAGCCGGTGGTGCAAAGGAGGGTAGTAACGGATGTCCAAGTGAAAGGAAAGGAGCCGGTGATAGAGGAGGCTGCTCAGGAGGAGCTCTGGGAAGAGGAAGAGCCGGTGTCGCAGCGCCTGACGAAGGCCCAGCGCAAAGCGCGTAACTTGGCGCAGGGCGGACAGGGATCAGGAAAAGCGGAGGCGCCTCAGGCCTTGACAGCGACCCCTTTAAATATAGCGGTTCCATCATCTAGTACAAGCCCCTCGCAAGGAGGGGTGCCATCCTACGGACAGTGGCCCTGGCCGGTAATTAATGCAATTGTACTATGGGGTAGCCCGCCGTCAGCAGCCGGACCACAAACGAGTATGCCGCTACCCATCTACCCCGCAGCCCAGGCCCAGCCTGTGGTCCCGCCACCGTCACCTACTCCCAGTTCACAGGGAAGCGTGGCTGGAGGTGGGAACCAGGGGCAGGGCAATCAAGGCAACGGAGGGAGGGGTGGAGGAAGGGGGCGAGGCAGGAATGGTGGCGGAAGAGGAAGGCAATGGAATGGTCAAGGCCAAGGGTACCAAGGCCAAGGGAATCAAGGCCAGGGGTACCAAGGCCAAGGGTACCAAGGCCAAGGGTATCAAGGCCAGGGGGATCAGGGAAGTCAGGGGTATGGAAGACCCCGTTTTGACTGGAGAACGGCCATCTGTTAATATTGTGACCAACAAGGGAATCAAGGTTCTGTAATATAAGACGGGAAGACGAGAGGAACGGGCTGATTTCCTCCACTATGGATGGGAATATTTACGATCAGTTTAGGGAGGCCATTGACAGAAGACCCTGAGGAGTGAGGGCGGAAGCCCAACGAAGGGCGGCAGCTGGGCTGCCACCTCTTGCCATGTTTAGGCTATGGCAGGAAAAAAAAGGGTCGTCGGTGGAGATAGAGGAATTCAGGTTATGGCAGGAAAAGAAAGAACCACCGATTGGGGTAGAGGAAGTGACTCAAGAGCCACGAGGAGGAAGTAAAGGGGAAGAGCTCATAATCATTGAGTCAGATGACGAAAATGAAGAAGAAAGGATGAAACCTCTGTCCGTCTTGTTGGGGAAAGTGGAGGACCTGCTGGATAAGATGGGGAGGTACCAACACAAGTTGGTGGGCCTATGTGAGGAAGTAAGGAAATGGAAGTCTAGCATCCCCAAGGTGTTCCTCTACGACTCCGGTCCGGAGTCAGCGCCCGGGCGACCCGAAGTAAATGTGGTGGGATCGTGTCCACCATCAGGGATGATGGGGAGACCCCTCACTCCGCAGGCCCGGCGGGCGCAGGCAGCACGAACGAGAAATCAAGCCAGAGCCAGTGCCAGCCAGGAACCTCTGAGGAGGGAGAAGGAGCCAGGAAAAAGAAAAGAGGCCGTGGAAGTAGAGGATGACGACAACGAGGAGGAAGAGGACGAGAGGCTGCGCAAGGGGGAGGATCAGAGAGCGGAGCAGCGGGCGCGGAAAAAGGGAGCCAGGGGAGAGGTCGAGCCGGTCGTGCGCGACGGACCGCCCAAAAGGAAGAAGTATGCGGTTCGATTGGAGGAGGGGTTTGACGTGGAGAAAGTGATCGACCGGCTGCTAGAAGGGCACAATGACCTAATGACTCTTAAGGAAATCCTAACGTCGGCCCCGCGACTCCGCGATGAGCTGAAGGGGAGGTTGTCGAGGCGCTTGGTGCCCAACGTCCATCTGGGCACGATTCTGCCCAAGGAAGCAGAGTGGGCGGAGTTAGGCACAAAGATGGATTGGAAGTGCGTGGCCTGCGGCACGGTGGATTTTGTGGTGAAGGGTTCCAAGTGCGCGACAATGGTGGACACAGGGGCAGAGATGAACATTATTCGGGAGGCGGACGCGATCAGATTTGGGTTGGATATAGACCGTTCTGACTGCGGTATTCTGCACGGAGCCAGTTGCAAGGCCGTATTTTATGGGACAGCCTCGAATGTACTCATCGAGGTTGGAAAGGTGAAGGCCCGGGCTTGCTTCTTCATCATGCTGGATGTGGATCACGGAATCCTCCTGGGGAGGTCATTCCTAAGCAGGACAGAGACCGTGATATTTAATAAGCATGACGGGACGTTAATCCTCCTCTTATGCGATCCTACCTGCGGGAATTACGAGATAATTACCTGCAGGAACACAGGGCCAAGGAGTATAAAGAACCGTCCCAATCCAGGATCATTCACGATTGAAGAGTCGGAAGGTGGGCGCTGGAGGTTCCGAGCGGAGCCCGAAGCAGGAGAGAGGGTGGAAGCATTTTCTCTCAGCCTGTCAGATGTCGGGAAGGCCATGGACTTGGTGGCCGCGCATGAGATGGCAGATCCGGATGCCATCCACGCTCTGAGGGAGCAAGTTTTGGAATGCCCCGAGGCAGGAAGGTTGGAGCTGGTATATCGGCTCCCGGGCAGCGGAAGGAACCCCGCATCAGCACAAACACAATCTGTGAGTCGGCCTTTTTTAGGGGACGGCTTAACCAGGGTTCCCAAAGGCGGTACAAGACGGTAGATAAGAAGTGTCGTCCGGTTCCCGTCCTCGTTACAGAAGATAAGGAAGCATACTACGAGAGGGAACGAGGGTTGATACGACGAATGGGGGAAAGTGCTCTAGCAGGGCCATGTCGTATCAACGAAGGGAACGAGGGGAAGTTGATTATAGGGGAACCCGACTTCCTACTGCCTCAAGAGCGAACGTTGATGGTGGAGTTAATGAAGATGAGACATCGCGCCTATGCGTTTAGTGACGAGGAGCGTAGCAGGCTGGATGTGGACAAGATACCTATGATCCGCATCCATACCATGCCACATGAGCCTTGGAATATAAGAGGGGCGCGATATCCCAATCCTGACGAGGAAAATAAGGTGGTGGATTACCTCGACGGCAAAATACGTACGCACGTCGCCGACTATTCGAGTGGACCATATGCGTCTCCGTGGTTCTGCTTTATCAAGCCTAACGGGACGCTGCGATGAGTGCAAGATTTGCAAAGATTGAATGCGGTGACCGTGCGGGATGCTGGAGGATTGCCCAATGCAGACGCGCTGTCAGAATCCTGTGCTGGAAGGCCTATAATCTCACTTATAGACCTTTACTCAGGATATGACCAATTCCCAGTCTACCCGCCAGACAGGCCCGTGGCGGCTATGCATACGCCGCGAGGGCTAATCCACATAAACGTGGCCCCACAAAGGTGGACCAATGCGGTAGCAATGGTCCAACGGGCCATGATTCGGGCTATGCAGTCTGTCAGCCCCCATATCACACAGCCATACATCGAGGATCTGGCAGTGAAGGGGCCGACGGTGAAAGAGAGCGACGAAGTCTCGCCAGGGGTAAGGCGCTTTGTCAGGAAGCATATCCAAGACCTCGAAAAAGTCCTGAGCCTGCTCGAAAAGCATAACCTCACGGCGAGCGGGGCTAAGTCCAGGCACTGCATGAGGGAAGCGACTATTTTGGGGTTCGTCTGCAACGAGAAGGGTCGGAGGCCGAATGTGAAGAAGACGAACAAGATTACTGAGTGGCCAATTCCGTTCCACTCAATAACTGATGTCAGGAGCTTCCTTAGTACGTGTGGATTTTGGAGGGCCTTCGTCAAGAACTTTGCCGCTAAGACTGAACACCTGAGGAAGTTAGTCTGTCAGGATCGGGAATGGGTATGGGGTGAAGAACAAGAAGAGGTGGTGGCTAGGATGAAGGAGGAATTTCGAGAAGGAGGGTTGGTGCTAGGAGCACCAGATTATGATGCCACAGAAACACGACCCTTCATTGCTGAAACAGATGCGGGGCCGACTGTCTTAGGGGGAGTTCTAATTCAGGTGGACATGGAGGGAAATGAAAGATCCTTGTGATTTGAGAGTCGGACCCTCTGTATGACAAAGAGGAACTTCTCTCAGTTCAAGAGGGAGACCCTTGCCGTCCTCCACTGTCTGCGGATCTTCCGGAACTACATCTTCGGCAGGAGGTTTATTTTGAGAGTAAATCCGACCGCCCTGGCCTACTCTCTAAGGAATTAGATTCCATCGGATCCGACGGTTGCCAGATGGCTGACGTACATCTGGATGTTCAATTTCGAATTGGAACGGATTCCTGGTAGCAAGAACCGGGCGGACGGGCTGAGTCGGATCAACTGGGATAAACAGGAAGGGGAGGCGGTGGAGAATACGCCCCCAGTTGATGGATTTCTGGATCAGGAACAAAATGTTCGTCTCCACATCAACAAGTGATCGCCGCAAGTGCCCAGCTGTGTAGGCTATCCTATCTGGCAAGCGCCGAATGGGTATGAAAGGAGGGCTGAGCTAGTCCTCAAACCCCTTGAAGAAGAGGATCCTTGGGGTGGTAAAGATGTTCAGTGGATGATGGAGTTAGCGTTGGCCAGCTCGCATAGCCTGGTGGAGGACATGAGAACGATTGAGGAAGGACCTGGCCAGGTAGAACGGTATGAGGACCTGATGGGAGGAATGTATCTCCTCGTCAACACGTTATTGCAGGAAGGCCTCGACCAGTCAGGCTTGTTGAACGCGGCAGAGAATGTGGACGAAGTGCCCGAGAGCCAGGACGACGAGTTCGAGGAGGGGGAGATTAAGGAGGCTTTTTGTGCAGAGGAGTACGACGGGATCTACTTAGAGCTGGGGCTTCTTCTGTCATGTGAAATGCGGTTTAGGGATGCAAGCGATAAAGCTCAGAGGATGCTGCAGCGCTATTTAGTGCGAGACGGCCACCTTTTCGTCAGAGGAGAAGTGGGGAATCCCGGGAGAGTCGTTTGCGATAGGAATCGTTTGATCGACGTCGTAGTAGCGCTTCATGATGGCATTGCAGGAGGGTATCGAGGGGTACAAGCCACGTATGCCAAGATAAGTGAGTTGTACTACTGGGATGGGATGATGGACATGGTCCGGAAATTCTGTCGATCTTGCGTACCTTGTTAGGAGAGATCCCGTTTAAGGCAAGGAGAGCCGTTGCATCCAAGGCTAGAGCGAGAGGCGGGGGCTGTAGTGCACCTCGATCTACTTTTTATGCCGCTTGGGGATCAAGGCTATAACTATATCTTCGATGCGCGCGATAACCTGTCTGGCTTCATAGACGGGCGTGCTATTCGCACCAAGACCGGGTTAGTCTTAGTGAGCTGCATCGAGGAATATTACCTGCGTTATCCTTTCGTCAGGGAATTCGTAATGGACAGGGGATCGGAGTTTACCTGCCAGGAGGTGCAAGAACTATTATCAAGGTATGGTGTAGCAGCCAACTACACCACGGCCGCGCACCCCCAGGCAAATGCTCCCGCGGAGAGAGGACATAGTACCATTACGAGTCTCCTGGCTAAGTTGACCGAAGGTAGGCCTAATTAATGGCCAAGGTACCTAAGGGCGACGTTTTTCGTCGAGAACATTGCAGTAAAGAGATCCACCAAGTACGCACCTGCGACGCTGTGGTACGGAAGGCACGCCACCTTCCCTATTGAAAGCTTTCTTAAGACATGGAGGCGCCAGGTTCTGGAAGTTAACCTGTCATTTGAAGAGTTGCTCGATATCTGGGCGTGGCAGATAGGGGCGATTGAAGAAAGGATCCAGGAGGCATCTGACCAGGTGGCGAGAAGCCGTATGGATGATAAGGCTCGATGGGATCCGTCTGCGGGTGAGGAAAGTACCCTTGGCAGTTGGGGATGTCGTGCTTCTCTACGATTCATCGCTGGAAAAACAGTGGTCCAGGAAACTCGATAAGAGGTGGTTAGGTCCCTACCGGATCGGACGGGTCGGAGACTTCGGAGCGTACCAGATTGAGGAGTTAAATGGGACTGGGTGAAAGGATTGGGTATCTGGAACGCGACTGGAGAAATTTGTGGCGAGAGAAGAGGTAAGAGAGATGACTTGACAGCCTTTAGAATAGAAGTAATAGGGTGTGTAGGTTAGGTAGGATGCATGCTGTATGAGTCACGGTGTGGTCTGGTCTGAGCTTGCTTTGATTATCACCTGCTTGCTTACCCCAATGTGTGTCTGTTGTCTCCTTCGCCTGTTGTGCAGGTCTGACTTTACGAAGACAGCCATGCCAAGAGGAGGGAAGGGGACACAACTGCCTCAGAGGCCGTTGGGCGCATCAGGAGGATATGAGCGGCATGGGCCTCGCCATCGAGAGAGTACTCCGGTCTACGATGATGGGGACATCGAGCTATTCTCGGACAGTTTCTGAGAGCATGCGAGGCATATGGGCTGGACCGTGGCTCGGGCGATTGAGAGATTGAGGGGAGCAGGCAGGTTCGAGGAGCCCATTGCATGGATTCGTAGGGAGGCGACGACGAGGCAGGAGGTGGAGACGATGATGGAGGAGTTGCGACCCTCGTTTGTGGGACCAGATGGCAGGCCGATCCGTCTGGAAAACAGAAATGTGGCAGACTTTATCCCTGCCTTCGAGTGGTTCATGCACGGGCAGGGTATACCGAGAAATGAGTGGGCGAGGACGTTATCCCTCTGAAAGAAAGGCGGAGAGGGCACTGGCTAAGCAGGTCAGAGACATGGCCCGGGACTGGGAGAGTTGCAGGGCACATCTGAGAGAGGCCTTTTGACGACCAGAGCCCCCTCAACCCAGAGTCGAGAGGCGTCAGAGGAGTCAGAGGCAGAGGGACCCTGAGCCCAAGGAGGCGAGACCGTCTCGAGGAGGACGGAAGGCCCTAGCCATGAGAGAAGAGGAACCAGAGTCGGAGCCAGAGGCCGAGGAGCGAGGGGCATACACTGAGTGTGGGTTGGGACCAGTGGAGTTCCATCGGTTTACCGAGGCTGGATTGAGGAGGTCGCCAGCACGCACACAGGAGAAGCCGTCAGCATCTGAGAAACCCTTGAGAGAATTGGAGACGCATTTAGATATTTCTCGGTGGAGGGCGTCGCCTCGGGGCTAGGAGCATGGAGAGCAGGCAGAGGAGGTACCACGAGAGGAGGTGTCACGAGAGAAGGTGCCACAGGAGGAGGTGCCACGAGAAGAGATGTCACGGGAGGAGGTCCAGGATACTCAGCGAGAGAGAGGGCAGGGCAATGAGGGGAGACGTGAAGGAAAGGAAGTGATAGAGGTTGGAGAGGACACGCCCCCACAGATGTCAGCGGTGGGTTTGAGACTCGGGGATGCACCAGGGAGCACTCGTCAGGCAGGGGAGAAGTTGCAGAGAGAGGAGGCCCTATTGCCTTCATCAGAAAAGGCCCCTTCGCCAGAAGGGAGAGCAGAAAGGAGGAGAGAGAGGGCAATTGTAAGGAAAGAGGCCTCGACCCTGATTGACAGACATCTAGCAGCTTATGCCTTGGAGCACCCAGACCTGGAGGAGCCAACACCTGTAGAGCCGCGCCAGGAGTCGTGCCATCCCGAGAAGGAGATGGAAGCAGAGATCCCGAAGAGGGTCGACCTCCGCACGAGGGAAAGGGCGCCAGCTGGAGAGACAGCGGAGGAAAAGAAGGCGAGAAGAACAAGGAGGATAGACGAGATATGGCAAGAGAGGCAGAGGTTGAAGGCAGCGGGGGAGCTTCCGGAGCAGGAGCAGGAGAGGCAGAGATCGGAGGCAGCAGGAGCACTCCCAGGTCAGCCACCCAGCGCGCCAGCTAGGGCACTGGAGATCCCTGAGATGTGGAGGGACTTCTGGGAGCAGAGAGGAGAGGAGCTTCCTTCGCCAGTAAGAGTTGGGTTTGGGGTGACCAGGAAGGCGGAAGAGAGGTTAGATCGCAAAATCAAGTTCCTGGCCAAGACAACTTTTGACCGGCACTTGTTATTGGAGAGCGATCTGGCAGGGAAGAAGATGAAGGAAGTAAGCCATGGAGTACGCCTGGAGGCTATGGAGATGAAAATCTAGGAACTCAGGGCATTGGTGGCCAGCCAAGCAGCTATCATTGAGAGCCTGAGGCAGCAAACCCAAGGAAAGGTGGACAAGCCAGAGAGCAGCAGGCAAGGAGAGTAGAGGCAGCCAAGACATGGGTTACCGGGACAGCCATCTGCAGCAGAGTCTCCCCAGGAGCCACCTATGGGGAGAGTTATCCTGGAGCCAAAGAAGGCGAGAGCCCAGAGAAAGGCGGAGAGAGAGGCATTCGAGTTCAGAGCCCCTACCGAGCTCGTGACGCTGCCAGTGGCGGCGGCGGACCCGGTCGTACCTTTGGCAGTAGAGGAGGGGCGGCCACCATCTAGCAGTGAGCCGGCTCAAGGCTCAGCAGAGGGATCCATGGGTGTGTTCCTTGAGGCGGTGCATACTATGCAGGAAGAGGTGAGTTTATTTTCACCCGAGCAAAGGATAGAGGAGCCTCTTGAGAGAGAGATGGGGATTGAGGCGGAGGGTGCCATCGAGGGCGGGCTCCAGAGGATGGGCACACCTGAGTATGGACCAGAGGAGATTGAGGAGCAGCCCATGGCAGTGCCAGGAAAGACACTCGAGAGGAGACCTCAGAGGTTGGACACGCCTGAGTACGTCCCAGCGACAGGGGATTTGAGGAGCAGACTGGGATCTTGGGCTACTGGATCTGGGTCTGGGGGACCGGTTCTTGGGATAGAGCAGCAGGAGGTTATTAGTACCGCAGTTCCTCGATCAGAGCAGCATGGGATTGTCAGTAGTATGGTAGGATCTCCTTCACAGCCACCTCCTCAGCCCAAGAAGAAGAAGTTCAAGAGGAAGGTTGATCAGCTATACTTCTACTGCAAGAGGGGCCTGCATCTGGCTCTTGACTGTCTCGAGTTCCTTGAGGATAAGGTAGAAGGGAAGGTCTCGAAAGCAGGGGGTAAGATGTATGATAAACAGGGTAGGATAGTAGAGAAGTCCGCAGATGGACTTAGGGCTCAGTTATATAGGCAAAACCAGGAGGAGTTGAGGAGGTAGGGCTGGTTTGTCTATGTAAGTGGGCGAGTATCTTGTGAGGCATCAGCTTAGGTTCTGTGTGATTCCCTCTTAGACTTAAAGGACCTTTTGTTGATTGCTACTAGTCTAGATCTGAACTCTAGTGTTCCAACTGAGCTGGGGTCTTGAGGATCAGGGTGATTTAGATGAGGCATGTACATATTTAGGTGGCCTACGCATTGGCTTTGAGAGACAGATCTGACATGTATTTTAGGGATAATTGTCAGCGTGAGTTTGGTGTGGCTTAAGTTGAGTGAGCTATGATTTGGAGACATTTTTATGTGTGAGAGATTTTTATTTCCCTGAGCATATATTATGATGAGTTTTTTTTCATGGACCATTCTTATATGTGGCGATCACTTGTCTCTCTCACGTGTGTGGTTGTGCTCTGATGAATGATGAGTTTGTGTGGACAATGTGTGAAAAACATCTTATGTGTCATGGATACTGTGAATATGATTGTAAGCAAAATTGTCTACTCCTCGGTATACCTATGCGACCTGCCCACGGGCAGCTGATAAGGCAGAGTATAAGGGGAGGAAGCGCAGCCCGTCTGTGAAAGGTTGTGAGGATTTTGAAAATTTATGAGCCCTGGAGGCTCAAAATGCTTACCATGTTGATTATTGATTGCTTAAATTGTGATGAGGACCCATAAGATGGTCTCTCAATGATGTTTGTTTTATGATAAACCCCCTTGGATTTTGGAAAAGGGGATGTTTTGTGATGTTGTGTGTTATGATGAGACCCCCTCGAGTTTTGAGGAGGGGAAGTTTGGTTTTATGACGAGATCCCTCGTGATTTCTGGAAGAGGAAGTGTATTGTTTTATGGCGAGACCCCTCGTGATTTTTGGAAGAGGGGGTATTTTGTTTATGATGAGAGCCCCTTGGATTTTTGGAAAAGGGGATGTTTTTGTTGTTGGGAGACTCACCTTCAAAGGTGAGTAAACTGATTTTTGACATGGTAAGTTGTCTGATGAGTGATAAAGTCTGACGAAAAGGGCCACTTTTGTGTGGATTGTTTGAGAAGGTCGCAATGAGTGTCGGGCGAGACACGTCTCAGGACGGGTGGCTGCTGGGTCTTATCAAGTCAGGGGTCACTACCTGGAGGACCTAGCGGTGATTTTGTTTGTGAGCGTGTGAAGGATGTCATGCCTATTGTTGAATGGCTGGTAAAAGTCTTCGGACCCTTGCATATCGCGCAGTGGGCGTGTGATTTTGTTTTGCGACGCCCCGTCTAACCACCTGTGCTAGTTTTGAGACATATTGAAGAAAGGCCAAGCTAACGGAAAGGAAGTTAGTACCTCTAGGGCGTAACCCCATTGGATGGCTGCTAGCCGGCGCAACCTGGCTGCGGGACCGCGGGGTAAGAGTTTAAGGGGGTTTGCCCGCACCATTGAAATTACTCCGCGGGATAGTGATGGTTGAAAATTTTTTAGGGGATCCTGATTAAATGCTTATCAGGAGAAAACCTATCGTTGCATAACCAACGAGGGTACTGCCGTTAAATAACAATGCAGTGGGCCGTGGTTCTGGTCCGATCAGCCAGGCTATGGTGGACCAAGGTGGACCCTAGTCTTTCTATACTAGACTGCAGAAAGAGCTGAGCGGATATTAAGTATACACATATACTTGTGTATTTGATTGCGAGAAATTTTGAGAAGGAAGGCGAGAGTGCCTTCAAAAGGTCTCGATTAAGGCCCGCGCTCCTAGTTTTTGCCAGGACTAGGGACACCCAACGAAAAGCCGAAGTTGTCTAGGACCAGGAAGAGGACGATTGAGAAGGTCTTTGGAACTTATGCGGTCGGCGTCCTAATTTCTGGGCGGTGAGAGACCCAAGTTAGAAACCTGGCAGCATATAGTTGTGGAGCCATGCTTTGATGGAGGCCTCTATCCTGTGTTTTGTCGGCTAATCGGATTGGTTCCTGTTTCGTCAGCATTTGGAGTGTGGATGGATTTATAGCCTTCTGATTTGGCAAAGCGACGGGGACGTCGCTTAATATGGTCCGGTAAGCTGTCGGTGCGAATACCCTTACAAGGGTATCTGCCCTGGTTTTTGCAAGTGACGGAAAAATAGTTTTGGTTTAGAGTTTAAGTATACTGCGCTAAGCGTGGCTGCGTCTGTAATTACGTTGACTAGGTGGTTGACCACAATAGCGAGTGCGTGGGCGCGCAGGTTCAAGGCGCGCGTAATTTTCCTTTCTGTTTGTTAATCGTAAAGCCGGCCGGGACCTCGATCGTTTTGCTTTGTGAAATTATTATTATTTATTTATTTTTGGTTAAGCAGGAATTAAGGATATTTTCTTTTGATTGGTACGTTTGACCGAGTCGAACGCTCGTGCGGAGAACGACCCCGACGACGACATCGGCAATAACGACGCGATTTCGTGCGGTAAGCAGGGTGTCGTAGGATGGCGCGCGGGGCAAGTTATGGCAGGGTATAAGCAAGTCGGCGCGGACACTGGGAGCCGCGCAGCCGGTTTTGTTGGCCAAAAGCGCCGCACCGTCTTGTATGGTACTCTGCGGGCGCTAGTCTCACGCTTGGGCTTAGCCCTATAGGTTACGACATTGGATTGACATTACGAAGGTTCAGGGATCGAGATCGGCGAGCGTCGACACAGCGGCGGCGGAGCATCGAGGAGGACGCTGATGAGGTTGAGGGCCGTAGGGCTATCCCCCTTGGTTTTGCCATTGGCAGCGTCAGAGCGGTGCAGGCGGTATCCTTTATTTTGTCTTTGACAACTAGAAGGTTTTATGATCTTTTGACTATTATTTTCCGTTGGTACCTTTTAATTTCAGCGCGCGTCACCGTTCGTTGACGTACGGGTCCCCGCGAGTTCAAGGCGTTGGCAAAGCGCTTTTATGTTGTATATCCTGAGAACACGGACCGAGGAGTTCAACGTGCATGTGAGCCGGCGAGTAAGTGGCCCTACGACGCAGGTAAAAAGCTTCAGTGGCGGGGGCGCCACCCGCCAACTGTTGACTGGTGCAAACAGGCCTGGGGAGTTTGCTAAAGCGGCGGCCCCGCGGGACCTTCCTCCACTTCGGCATTCAAAGTTCTCATCTGAATTTTTACTACTACCGCGAAGATCTGTGCCTGGGACCCGCCTTGCCGAAAGCCGCGCTTAGGCTTGCAGTAGGCCCATGCCGGCGGCCCTGCGATTCTCTGTTAGAAGCCAGAATTTGACTTGCTCATTGCAGTGCCGAGAGGGTGGCGGGTTTTGTTTGAGGAAAGCAGGTGAGGCAAAGGCTGTAGCAGACTGGCAGTGAAACGTAGTCGGGCGCACGGTTTGTCAAACAGGGTGACAGGGAGTGAGGGAGATAAATCGGCTAGGCCAGGGGCGGAAGTCTTCCCGCAGGTTTTCACAGGCCGGTCAAGGGCTAATGAAGTAGATCTGTCACTCGGGTGTGTGACCGAGCGCTGCAGTAAGAGCGGGTGACGGGTACTGAGACAGAGAGGCGGAGCGCTAGCTGACGGGGCAGACTGTGGACGGGGTGATTAGTGAAGAAGCAGAGGGCAGCGCTACGGGCAGCAAGGAGTAGGTAGCGAAGTGTGAACGTGCGGTGAGTGCCAAGGCGGAGCAGCGGAGCGGACCCGGCCGGAGAAGTGCGCAGGGTGCATGAGAAGAGAAGGGGGCCGACAGGCGGGCCACTGCGGGGCGGCGGTCGGGCCAGCGCTAAGGCTGGGGGAGAGGCGAATGGTGGAAGGGATCCGGGCACGATTTCGCACCGGATACATTCGGTATAGGAGGGGTCGAAGGTGAGAGAAGAGGTAGGAAAGTGGTAGTGTGACGGGTGGCGGATCAGCAGGCGCGGGTAAGTAAGGGGCAACGAGGAGCGCTGGGACAAGCGGAGGGGCAGTTGGCAGCGAATAGGGAAACGGACCCTGGTGCAATTTCACACCGGGTACATTCAACGAAGAGGGAAACAAAGATGGCGGGTTGTGAGCCGTGGCGCAACAGAGAGCATAGCTCGCTCGTTTCTGAGCGAAAACGAGCGAGGGAAGAACCGAGTAGGGGGTTTTGAAGGATGGCGAGTCAGAATCTGTGGTTAGATGAGTAAGAAAGTTAGTGAGTTAGGAGTTAGTGAGAAAGTAAGTCACGCGGAGCTCTAGCTATGGTAGAGGTGGTGGGAGAGGAGAATCGAGATATCACTCGATTCTTAATGGAATCGAGTGAGGGAAATTCCGATGTTGGGGTTCTCGGGGCTTGCGCCCCCGAATTCGTGATCAGAATAGGATGAAAGTTAGTAGATTGAGACTTAGTGTGAAAACGAAGTGCGCGGAGGGAACGAACAAGTAAGCAAGGCACAGTGGAAAACATTTTTGTACAAAACCGGGTAAGTAAAGATTCGATTTCGAGGGTTTTGGACCTTGCGAATCGATCTGCGAAGTCAGATTTGGCATTAGAGCTACGGTTTTGGGGTTGTATTAGCTATGGGTTGCGCCCAGGGAACGGAGGTAAATATAGTGATGTATTTTCCCGTGTTCTACGGGACGATCCATTCTCAGTGTGTGTGCATCTGGGAGTTGCGCTACTGAAGCCCATTTTAGTGATCGCAAGCTGCCTGATCTTCGGTTTGCCATTGCGAGCTTGATCCAAGTGCCCCTCCCTCTCGTGAATGCAGCCTTCGTCATCAAGAGCATCGTTCCCATCCGCTGGCCATTAGCATTAAAGTGGCGATGATTCCATCCTAGTTCTATGGGCTTGTTCATACGACCTTGCACATGTTCCCAACGGATTACCCTCTCTCTATCTTTCGGCGTGCATATCAAGAAGCGGAGCATGCTTCCAGGTTCGTGGGGGAAGATTCCTCCCGTTTTACTTGTCTTATCGGTGGTAGGCTAGTGATGCACTTTTCCACGTTTTTGTGGAAGATTCATTCGATTTTTCCTCGTCCGAACAGAGGGGGGGGGCTGCTACCACTGAACCCTCAAGTTGTTGTTGGGTATCAAGGCGGTGACTGCACCCAGCCGATTGCTGTTGCGCTGTACTTATTGTTGCTCACAAGCACACCTGTGTACCACAACGACTTGCTGCTGCATACGGGGCCTGCCCTAGACTGTGTTCTGTGTGAGATACTGGGTCCCTCACAAGGGAGGGCGGTGCCGTAGTATAGGGCAGAGTGGTTAAAATTGCAAAGAAAGGCTGTGGCCATAGCTTGGAAGGGTTGGGGCAACTGTTGGTGGTGTACGAACTGTTGATTGCCTACTGCGGATTACTGCATACAACTGCGCAGTGCGGCGTTGGTGATTGTTGATTGTTACGACCGCTGTGCGGTCGTGATTGGGGTAAGAAGAGACGTTGGGACTTGAGAAGGAGATCAGACTAGGCTAATAGAGGGTTAGTGTCGCGATCTGAGAGGTCGTCAAGAGGATCCACTTCAACAGTTGACTACAACTGTCACTAGTTGGCCATCATTGCGGGGCCCTCAAGCGAACCAAGATAACAAGGCCCTCTCTCGCAAGTCTGAGCGCACCATCCTTGTATCTGAGAGACTCAAAACTTTATCCCTCTGCCCTTCTAAGTC
>BFEA01000259.1:387446-398759 GCA_003427395.1 Chara braunii | reverse complement strand
ACGGCTGCTCTYKTTTTAATGTTTTTTAACTTTTTTTGCCGGGGCCAGGGGTGCGGACCCCCGGCCCCCGAGACCCGCGCCGGGGCCCCGGGGCCGGGGCTCGACAACCCTGACGATAGCGTCCAGTGAACTCAGCAGTGTCTGGGGTCAGGTCTGTCTTAGCCTTGTCGATAATACCATCGAGAGGCTGACGTGACTCTCGTCCCCAGTGTAATCGATAGGGACTGAATCCAGTCGAGGAGTGGACGGACATGTTATACACGAGCTGGGCACGAGCGAGATCGAGGTCCTAGTCCTGTTGATCTGGGGAGATGACAGGACACAGCAGCTGGAATAAAACTTGGTTCATCACTTCAGCCTGTCCATTGGCTTCAGGATGACGCCCAGAGGTCATGTCCAGTCGAGAGTGCAGGTAGTCCTTGAAGTAGGACTGCCACTCATCGCTGCAGAATTGGGGATCTCGATCGCTAACAATAGAAGTGGGCGGTCCATGGTGGGTGACCCACCTCTCAGAAAAGGCTGTTTGCACAGCTAGGACCCTCACCACCTCTGGTAAGGGGATGAACTCTGCGTATTTGGAAAACCTGTCAACGCAGACCATAACCTGACGCATGCCACGAGGGGTGGTTTTGCCTAAGTCTGTGAAATCAATGGATACAGACTGTGCAGGACCATCAGGTATGGGCAAGGGTTTGAGCAGTCCCAGAGGAGGTTTACGCTGAACCTTATTCCTCTGACATAGCTCACAGGTTTCCACATAGTGCAGCATATCACTCCGCATCTCCTTCCAGAAGACGCATTGCGACAAGGCTGCGTACGACTTTAAGAACCCAAAGTGTCCACGTGCATCGTGACACTCTGAGATCATCAGTGTCCTCAGCTGCTGATCCTCAGGGATACACAAGCGCTCCTCTCCTTTGCTGTAAGTGTACAGCACATCTGAACTCATAGCATAGTCGGGTTAAGAATTGGGATCAGCTTGCATATTCCTGACGATGGGCCAATAAGTCGGATCCTGAGGCAGTAGGCGAGTGATGGTCTGACAGACCTTCTCTCCAAAGGAGTGAGTAGAGGAGATCAACGCAAAAGAATCAGGCCTACGAGAGAGGGCGTCAGCTACCTTATTGTAGCAGCCATTTTTATGCTTCAGTTCAAAGTCAAATAGATCGATGAACTGAATGTAACGTGCCAACTTGTCATTCAACTCTCCCTGGGACTTCAACCACTGCAAAGTGAAATGATCAGAAAAAATCTTGAACTGCCTGCCCAGGAGAAAGTGCTTCCAATGTTTCAGGGCACTGACAAGAGCATAAAACTCTTTCTTGTAGGTGGAGTCCTGAAGCTTCTGAGTCTTGATCTTCTTACTCATGAATTCAACAGGTCTCAGACCATTCCCATCATCCTGCTGAAGTACTGCCTCAATGTCATACTGACTGTCGTCAGTGGTCAGGACAAATGGCAAAGTGGGGTCAGGTAACTTCAGAACAGGTGTACGAGTCAAGGCCTGTTTGAGTCGTGCAAAGGTCATCTGGCAGTGAAGAGACCAAAGAAAGAGAGTGTCTTTCTTTGTGAGGTTAGTCAGGGGTGCAGCCACTGCAGAAAAGTTTCGGACGAACTTTCTGTAGTACGAGGCCAGACCCAAGAAAGACCGAACATCTCTCACTATCTGGGGTTGTGGCCAGTCCTGAATAACAGCAATCTTGGCTGCTTCAGGGGCCAGACCATCTCCAGAGATTACATGACCCAGGTAGATCACAAAGGGAACTCCAAAAGAGGATTTCTCTTTGTTGATCTTGTACTGGCTGTCACGTAATGACTGAAGAACCAGAGTCAGGTGCTCCGCATGTTCCCTGATAGTTTTGCTGAATACCAGGATATTGTCCAGGTAGACAACCATAAACTTATCCAGGTACGGCCTAAAGATGTCATGCATCTCTGTCTGGAATGTGCCAGGTGCATTGCAAAGTCCAAATGGCATAAACAGACACTCATAAGTACCATATCTGGTTTTGAAGGTCGTCTTGTGGACGTCCTTTTCTGCCATCTCAATCTGGTGGTAACTAGATTTGAGGTCGACTTTTCTGAAGATAGTGCACCCCTGGACCATATCCAAAAGGTCATCAATCCTAGGAAGTGGCTCTGTACTCTTCCTAGTGATTTTGTTGAGACCCCTGTAATCGATGCACATTCTGAATTTGCCACTCCCCTTTGTAACAAAGAGGACTGAAGCGTCGAATTCAAAATTGCTGGGCCTGATCCAGCCCTTGCTGGTTAGGGTCTCAAGCTGTCGTCTGAGCTCCTCAAGCTCAACAGGGGACATCCTGTAGATGCGGCCCTTGGGAGGGACCGCTCCAGGTAGCAGCTCAATGTGATGCTTGGTTGGCCGGTTGGGTAACCCAAAGGGCTCATGCATCAGATCAGCATACTTGTCAACCACGTGCTGTATCTCAGGAGGACAGAGAGTAGTAGGAGCATCTGTTTGTTTGACCAGCGCGATAAACAGACGCTCGTGGTCATACTGGCGTGAGAGAGCGTAAAATTCCCTCTCTCTCAGGCAGAAGCAAGAAGTCTTGGGGTGGTGTTCAGCTGCAATCATACATGGCTGGTACACCCCCTTGCAGTTTGGCAGTTCAACCTTGGGGATCTGTCAGTCGATCCTTGGGTTGAGTGCTTTCAGCCACTGCATGGAGAACACAAGATCAAATGGTAGATCAGGGAATATGTAGAAGTTCAGACTGTGTCTGACTTCCCTAGCACTATCGAAGGTCACAGGGATACCCCTGACCTTCTCCCTGATAGTGAGAACAGTGGAGTCACCTATCCTGACCTGCACCGGTTGCTGAAGTTGCACCACTTTCATGCCCAGATGTAGTTTTTTGACTGCACTAGGGGACGTGAAATTTCGGGTGGCTCCACAGTCCAGCAGCCCTTTGATTCTGTTGTGGTTGATCAGGGGCCGAAGGAGTATGAAATCCGACTTGTTCTGCTTTTGTTATTTCAGATGAAAGAAAAAAGCAGCAAGTGACTGACACTCAGACTGATCCGGTTCCTGATCCGGGTCAGGATCCTCATAGACGAAGGATGCTGCCCGCGAAGTCCCCACGTTGGGAAGGATGCAAGTCTTAACTGAAGCTTCTGCAGATGCAGATGCAGGTGCAACACTGGAGGGAACTGCGGTCTCCAGGTTCAGCTTCAGTTTTTTGACTGAGCTGGGCTAGGCATGTAGGGACAGTCTTTCAAAAAATGCTGCCCCTCACACCTCAAAACAGACTCCCCTTTCCTTCCTCTTTATCCACACCCCTTCCTAGATTTTCAGATCATGCCAGCGAAGGGTGTTGGGATTAAGGGGGTCTGTTGGGAAACGGACGTCACGTGGCAAGTTAGGGCGCCGGGCAGGGGTTGAAGAGCGACGTCCGTGGCTCTTCCCCTTGCTGCTGGAGGCTGTGCTGGAGATAGGCCCGACCTTTTGAAAGGCCCCCAGCGCAGCCTGCAGCTGTTGCATGGTCGCTGCAACATCTGTGACAGCATCTGCTGCAGTCCCACCTGGCGGTGTACCAGGCCGGGATCCTGCATCAGATGATGACGCAGATCCTGCGTGTGCAAAGGCCGCTTTTCCCCTTCTACCACCGCGAGGGAAAGCGCCTCTCTTCCTGTCATTGGAAGGGGCCTGGACATGCAGTTTAGCCTCCATGTCCAGTGCTGCACGGCCGGAAGACCTCCAGTCTTTGTGCCCCGTGCTATACAACGCAACACTTAACTTTTCAGGCGCAGCCCTGCAAAAGTTTATCAACAGATCATCATCAGATATTACCAATCCAGGGGTGGAGGTTAGCTGTTCAAATTCAGCAAACAGGGCCTGCAGACTGTCGCTGTAACGCTGTTGGCCCAGGCGTACTATTTTATCAGCAGCTTTGCGGGCACGCTCTTTGTCTGCAAACCTCTCCTCCAGGGCCTGCAAAAGTTTGTCTACCCCCAGTGCCAATGCCCAATCCTCCAAGGTTTCTGACTGGGCGCTGACTGTAGACGTAGCCTATTTCTGGGCTGGTCCCTCCAGCAGCCCCACAACGGTAGCCACCTTTTGCTGTTCTGGGCATTGGAACCCCTTCATATATGCCCAGGTTCCTGCTGCCCAGTCCCCAACATCAACCTTGGGGTCATCCCCCTTGAATTTGTTGGGGGCAGGGATCTTGGGGACTCGCTGGTCCCCAACAACAACAACACCAAAGGTGGGAGGAGGTGTGGCTTTGGCCTGGGAAGTGACAAAGGGAGAAGACTTATGAGAGGAGTGAGAAGATCCAGGAGGTGGAGAAGGGGGCTGAGAAGGCTTCTTCGGCTTTGGAGAGGGGACCACAGGGACCAGGGGACTGATGACGTTGACTGCTGTTAACTGAGCAGTCAGATTCTAGATAGAGTCCAGGATCTTAGACTGCTGAGTTCCCAGATCAGCCACTCTGGTCTCCAGCCGCTGGATCCTCTCATCCCAGTTTGTGAAGTGGCTGGCCGTAAGTTTGTCCTGCAGAATTATCAGCTCAGCCAGGTCCCTAGTACACTAGGCCACCCCGTTATCTGCAACAGTCTTCTCAGCCTGCTGCAGCAGATGCTCCTTTCTGGAAGCATCTGTTGCAGCTTCCATTTTTGCAGTCTCTTGCCTCTCTGCTTCTGCGAGTAGCGCCTGTTGCTCTCGCAGTTTGGCCTCAATCTCTCTCTTGCGCAGCTGCGCAGGGGTAAGGGGAGGTGGTGTAGGAGTAGAGGGGGAAGCTTCCTCTTCCTCCTTGACTACTACCTCTACCTTCCCTGCACCTAATGTCAGCTACGTCAGACATTTTTCCTTTTTAAAACAAAAAAATAATTAAGTGAAACAGCCTGAGATGCAGCGATTTTCAATTCCCTCAGACACTCCGAAATCGCTGCACTGTCAGTTCACAGGGTAAGGTGGGTTAGTGGGCATAAGCGGTTAGGGTTTGAATAGAACCACCGGGGTCAGTAATCAGGCTGACTGGATGTCCAGTAAAACCATGCACTAATGATTTCCTATACCTGACACTGAACTCTCACTGAAGTTGCAACATGCACTTTCACAGCTTTCCAGAGGTCACTAGCATTCCAAAGCCCATTAGAACGCAAAGAAGATTAGTGGTGATGATAGATACAGACAAGAATTAACTGAAACCCCACAACAAGTAGTAGTGATGCAGTAAACTACCCCCTGACAGCCCTAAACTCAAATTTCGCCAATGTTGACATCAACAGAAATACTCCCAGATATGGCGAATTTCATAATTTCACTGTAATGGCTTAAATTCACCGATTCTGGACTAGCGCTTCAGCACAGATGACAGAAATTGAATTGCGATTCACCCAGACTAACAGACTCGAATTCTGACGGACAGATTTTGAGTTATGACTGACCTTAGATAGCACAGATCATAAATAGACTCAGCGCAAAACTCCAATCCACAGTATCACTACTTTTTCTGTACAAAATTTACTTAATGAACATACAGGGTGCAGCGCAATACTGTCATACAGTCCCAGAATAATTTTGGGTCAGAACAAGTCAGTAGATGGTGAAATATGAGTCAAGGTAGGGAGGAGAAGGATGGCTATGGTTGTCTTGCAATCTGACAATTTCAGGATTGTGACTCTACTGACAGACAGACCATCAATTCTATTTTTACTGATATTAATCTAATCGCTATTCAGGGATTCACATGGAACACACTCACTTGAAGTATTTCCCTCACTGGTTGCTGAAGCTCTGGCTATGGCTGCCAGACCCTGGTCTCGCCAGTACTTGCAGACACTCTTCCACAACTTCCCACGCATAGAATATCCTGAAACTTGTTGATCCTGTCCAGTAGGATGTGGCGATTAACCCCCAACTCTCACATTCACTGGATCTGCCTCCGTGGCGAGAGAAAACTCTCCTGAAGATATCTCGCCATTGCATGGGTAAGCCGCTAGTGCTAAATTTAGCCCTGAATAGGGTTAATTTAGCAGGAGGTGATCCTACGATCAATCCTCCCTCAGTGCTATACTGGGATTAAAGGCGTCACCCAGTTATTACTGGATTAGGGACTAATTCGCCACCCCGATCCCAGTCATCAACTGAGGTGCGAAGGGTGGATGGCGAAATACCCCTGTTCTCGCCACTTCTTGTAAGACACTCAGACAGGCTCAGGGTGCCTGATCACTCGCACACTGATGCTTTGCAATCACCGCTCATATGTCCTCTTCTCTGGTGGATCTTCACTGAAGATGCAGAGCCACCATGGAACTTCTCGCCAGTTAGGGCCAGAAGAAGAGGATACCCCTATTGCGCTCAACCCTCTAAGCTCCAAGTCCAATCTCCTCTCTGATACCAACTGTTATGAACTTGGTTGTCTGACAATTTGTTTGCCACTCACACACAGAAGAACTCACACACGCCCATACATGCATGAGACATAGGGGAGAAGGAGACAGAGTCCAACTGCACACAAACCAGAGAGAAGCAGTGGAATAGCAACCATGCACAGAAGGGGAGAATACACTCAGTGTTTCTCTCTCTCTGACACACTCCCAACAACCAATCACAATATGACATTGCGAAGATCACAATTGGAAAGTAACCCAGATGATGAGCCAACTCAACACAATTAACCTCAATTATCGTTTCAGAGTTCAACCCAGTATCTCACCACCTCAGTACCACACACTCCACTCACTCCTACACTCTCTGAGACTAGTGATGACCTGAAACAGCCTCCCAGAGGCCAGCGCCATACACCCTGATGCAGATCATGATCAGCAAGGTAGTCTCCAGTGCCGATGAGTCACTCCGACGATGAAGAAGGCAGCTATGGCTGCCTGGCTGCTACCGCAGCAGCAGTACCCACATGTACCCAGTGAAGAGCCTCCGATTAGTCCTGCCAGGCGCAGATATCCCCGGGGGATAGATGCGCTGAGACCAGCCCCAGCTATGGCTATCTCAAATAGGCTGGCTATGGCTGCCTCACGTAGGTGAAGTCTCAGGTGCCGCTGTAGACCTTCAGCGCTGCAAAACTCGGTTGGCCACGAACGCTGCAACGCGAAAAATGAAAAGCCAACAGTCCCAAACTCTTTTCCCTACTGGACTTATAGATTTCCTACTCTAGCCTAGACCTAGACCGGACTGACTGGACTGACCGGTACCGTTGCTGTTTCGGCCTCTCGGCCTCTACCGTACCCGGCTATAGGCTATAGGACCGTATAGCAGTATAGGCCACTTAGGGCCTGCCTATCCCAGGGGTAGTCCGGGCCTGCTATAGGCAGTTAGGGTAGTTGTAGGAATCCGGTTAGTACCGGGCCTGTATTCTCCCGGAATTGCAGATTTGTCCCTCACGAATTTCCTTACAGGCAGGTCTCTCGATTAGCCCTCAGCCAAAAAAAATTACAAAACTAACCCTACCGGTTAGTGTACAGCCTCACAATCCATCTCGGCAACAGAAATCAGCAAGTCATTGCAATGCTATATCAGCAATTCTGGCCTCCTAATTCTAGAACAACTCCTAACCCTCCATGTACTAGAACATTGCAACTCAGAGACAATACCAACCTAACCAATGTCAACCATAACCGACCTCTTCTCGCCACCTAAACTATCCCCGGCCCCATAGGTTGTCATGGCAGTCGCCCCCAGTTCGCCACTGGATTGCCTTCCTCCCTAAACAAACCCCAGATCTCTCTACAAGGCCTCACACTCTTGCCATTTGCAGGTTACAGGGCAACGCCCCAGCTCCGGCCAGCGTCGTTCTGGCATCGGCAAACCAGGGGCACAAAACAAAGCAACTCCGTAGATATCAGTCCAGGTTCGACCATCTCTGAAATCCTATATCTCGAACGAGGAAGAAGACCAGATGCTGCCAAAAATTTCAGAACACTTGAAAGTTTTTTTTTTTTTTTTTTTTGAAGACTGTGAAATGATGATACGAATGATGATGGTGCTAATGATGATAATGATTAGTATGTGGAAACAAAACATCCTAGAGTACCTCCTAGCCCTCCCTATAGTAGGACATTACATCTCAGAGACAATGTCATCCTAGCCAATCATCAACTATAGCTGACATGTTCTCACCACCTAGACTATCCTTGGACCCATAGGTTCTCAAGGCGACCCCCCCCAATTCGCAACTCGATTGCCTTCCTCCCTCAGCAATTCCCAGATCTCTCTACAAGGCCTCACACTCCTACCATTTGCAGGCTACAGGGCAATGCCCCAACTCTGACCAGCGTCGTTCTGGCATCGGCAAAACCAGTGGCACTGAATAAAGCATCTCTGTAGATATCATCCCAAATTTGACCATTTCTGAAATCCTATATCCTAATAAAGAAGAAGAGCAGAAACCGCCAAAAATTATTAAAAACCAGCAAGCCCCCATTTTTGGATCCACTAGCTTCCCCCATACCAGACTCAGCACTCCCAAGACACCTCAACCTGCCCAATACCTGCTATCGCTGTCGTGTACTCACTACCAAAGCTATCCCCGGCTCAAGGGTTGCCTTGACAGTACCTCCTAGGTCGCCACTGGATTGCGTTCCACCCTAGACCATCCCTAGATCTCTCCACCAGGCCTCATGCTCCTGCTACAAAACTGGTCACAGGGCAAACACCCCAGCACCGGCCAGCGCCGTTCTGGCATCGGCCAACCAAGTACTTACTCTAGTAGGCACCAGAAAGGATCCAGCTATATCCCTGGTATCCTGTTATCCAGAATAGAAGAAACCATCCGTCACCTATAGAAGTGTCACACCCAGGTAAGAATTTCCTCCCCCTCTCCTCCTTCCCACCTTGTCCCTTCGCTGCCTCCGCCGTCAAAATTAGACGTCCTTCCCCGTCAGCCCCAACTTGGAACAGTCCCATCTTACACCCTACAACCCAGAGAAATCCAGTTCACACCAAAACCCCATACCCTAATCTGCCTCCACTGAGGTTTGATGCTTGCTCACATCATCCCCAGCCCCAGACGGCCAGAGTAGAGTATCCCCCACCATCTGCTCATACTCCATTCCGAGCATCACTACCCTCCTAGTGCTGCTCGTGTAGAGCAGAACTCACCCCCCTCAAGAAATACCTCGTACAGATTTTGAAAGAAACATTGATACACACAGGAGGAACAAAGAAAAAACATGCGGAATTTAAAGTTCCATTTTTGTTGAAAAGCAGTTGAAATTACTGAGGAGAACTTATGGAAATATCAGAAGAAGATGAGACATGACATCCTTTGTCTCTAAGCTGCTAGAAAACAGGAAAGATTAATTAAACATAAATCAATTAATTCAAATTTTTGGTATTAAAAAATACCAATCAGGATGATAAGGATAGTCAAGAATATCGAGATTTTAGTCAGGATGAGACCTGACCTTGTTTATAACTAAGTTGATAGAGGAGGGGAAAAATCAATTGAAAATAAATAAATTAATTAATTCAAATTTTTAGGTATTTAAAAAATACCATTCAAGCTATTTTATCATGAAATTCAGTACATGTACTACATGGTGATAAGAAGAGTCAAGAATATTCCGAGATTTTAGTTAGGATATAAATTAACGAAGATAAAGGTAAAAAATAATTGAGGTGTTAATTAAAGATGATTCTTAGAGTAAAGACTGATAAAATGGAATATGGTACCGAATAGGAACTAGTCGGTGATAATCGAAATAACAAGATAAAAAAGACGAAGAGAAAATTGAAGGGTTATGACACAATATGCTTAATGAGTTCCCTCCCCCTCCCCCCTCTCCCTCATTCTATCCATATCCTTGTGATCTCCCTATTACCCCTAGTCGCCCCCCCATCATCTCCCTCTTTTATCGTCTTCCTTCTTTGCACCCTACCCCTTCCTCCACTCTCTCTCCCCGCCACTTCGTACATTGTTGTCTTACTCACTTTCTTCCCTCTCAAGACCAACGCAGCAAAGCAACGCTCAGATCTCCCAAAAAACGAAGAAAGCAACAGAACTCACAAACATCGAAACAACAAACAAGCGAGAGCACTAAAAAAACATCAGCACAAAAGGAAAGAAAAAAGGCAAGAGGGACAAAAAGAAGGAGGAGAAGGGTAAGAAGGACTTGGGATAGGTAGAACTTCAAGAAGAAAAGGAAGAGAGAATTGGACGTGGTTGAGCGATTACCCCCCAACCCTCCTAAACCAAACTGTTGTATGATGATGATGATGATAATAATCATGGTTATCACAACGAATATGCTGATGAAGACGAAGATGAGAGGGAGAAAACCTCGCTGGCTAGCCGAAGAAATCCTAATGATGATGATGATGATGATGAATTCACGCATCCCCGAAGATGATACTGACAATAATGATAATGCCGGTTCTTGCTGGTTATTATTAGTCTGTGAGTGAAACGGAAAGGACAACGATCAGCCGGTGAACAACCTTGAGTTGAGGTCCTCCCTCTTGTGACGACGCCTTGGATATCTCTTGAACTCCGACCTCAACAACCTCCACTCATAACCTCCCATCAATCCTCCTCCCACGCCACGGGACACACTCTACTCTTCTTCCTTTGGCGACGAGCCGACCTCCTCACCACAAATTCGCAAGATAAAGAGCAGAAGTGATTACTCCTGAAGCAATGCTCAATCAAAAGCAAACTCCCCTCCACACGGCATGCTAGCCTGCAGCATTACTCGCATGAAGCGCGAAACAGAGAGATGGCACGCAAATGCTTTCAAAAGTCAGGAGGTAATGAGTGAAGTGGTTCAAGCTCGTTGCCCCCCTCCGAAATCCGTCTCATAACCTCTCTACATTTAACCTTCTCATCACACGCTAGAATCTGGTCCAGACCGAAAAGACGTGGATGCAACGTCAATGCTGACGTGGCAGTGCGGCTCACGTGCCAGCAGGTCAGCCATGTGTCTCGGGCAAACTCCTACACTTCCATCTGCCGCAGGTGCAGGCTGTAGAAGATGTCTGCACCCAAACCACCATCCTCACCTGCTTTCCCCGCTAGGTTGACATGTGTGCCCTACTCGCCTGGGTCGCCTACACTTCACGCACACGCGCCTGCCAGCCGCGGCCACGCGCTCCTCCGGAAGCACGCACCCATAGCAGCATCAGGACACGCAACGCGCGCGCCCACACTAGCGTCCCCTCTGTCGGGCCCGTCTCCGTCGCTCTGCTAGTGCTAACGCAACCCCCCCCCCCTCAAACTCCAACCTATTTGCCCTAAGTTGCTGTTTTTCTTTAGGGGTAACTAGGGTGCAGTCACTAAAGCAGTTTGTAAATGCATTTGGAACTGCCTGTTTGCAGTCCAGTACCGTCCCAAGTTT
>BFEA01000259.1:353655-369303 GCA_003427395.1 Chara braunii | reverse complement strand
TATTTTATACTATCCTATTTATGAACAGGCTAGTCAGGCACGGGTTCCATAAGATTGGATGGTCAGGTTATAGCTCTCATGAAATGAAGAGAGTATAACTAAGAGTATAATTGAAGGTAACCCTGGGCAGGCTCGGCCTTGTTCTAAGATGAACGGCTCAATCCTATGCCCAGCTTTTGAACACCAAGCTCGGAGAGGTGTATATAATTTGGATATTAAATAGTTCGGGGCGGCAGAGCCTTGTTCTAAGATGAACAGCTTAGTCATATGCCCAGAAGGAAGAGAGAAATAGTTGTGCAACCTGTTCGTGTATATTCAATGGCTGAGTCAGGCATGTTCCATAAGATTGGACGGCTTGACTTTATGGCCTATGTAAGCTGCGTATAAGGGAATAAAACATCGAGAGATTACGAACTATTGTTTGCAAAGGTTGACTTGGGGTGGCGAGAGTACTTACCTTTCTGGTTTGGCATTGCATGTGGTTGAGTGAGGCTACTACTTGGTTTGAGTTTGGGGTTGACAGGTAGTTGCTTTTGAGGCTCGCCTCGTGCTAGAGCGATTGGAGTTAGTTTCAATTTCTACATTTTTTTAGCTAAGTTTATTTTACTTAGATCGATTTTCGCATTTTCCGGGATTTTTTGTTATACTTGGCTTTGTATAAATTTTGGTAAGCTACTTTCTTTACGGGAAGCGCTGCTGAAATTTCTGCAAATCCAAGGAGTTGGTCAAGTTTTGACTTGTCAAAGTTCAACTTGTCTAAAGTTTATATATGACTTAGTAAAAATTTGGAAAGTCCACTTTTGTAAAGGGAGTGTTGCCCAAATTTTTGCTAATTGAGGGAGTTAGACAAAATTGGACTTTGGAAGGTTTAAGACTATTTTTGGTTTCATATTTGGGCTGATATAAATTATGAAAAGACATTTTTTCTATGGGAAGCGTTGCCGAAAGTCTTTTAGTTTAAACTTTAAAGGAGATAGATTATATTTTGACAGGTGGTGACTCTGGCGATCCACCCTGAATAGGGGAGATTCTGCCATTAGTCTACCTTTGCTTTGGGCGCTGACTTAGAGGTAGGCTTAGACTTAGTTGGCAGGTAACTTTAAGTGAGATGTGCTACGGAGGTTCATTCCCTTTATGCTAATGATTTAGCTTGGGCATTGACCTGTCTTATGGTACAAGCCTTTCTTGGACATTCGATTCAGGACTTGGACTAGTTTCAGCTTGATCCTACGAGGATCATCTTCTGTTATCACCGATAATAGGTCGGTTGCCGATTCGTCGGTTTACGATTCAACTCCAATTTACTCATGCCACTCAACCTAAAGGCTTTAGCCTTGAGATTTGAATTGTTTTGTTGTGTTTTTACCCGGACTTTATTGAATGGTCATCTAACAAAAGTACTGAGTATTTATTTAAGAGTTGCACGATTGAGACTTGTATGGCTAAAGTGGGGCGTGTGAGTGCGAGGAATGGTTGAAGTTGACCCCGTGTAGTGCGTTGACTTCTGGTTGAATCTTTGATGTGATTGCAGATATGGTTGTGGTTCGGACTCTGGATGTGATTGCCTGCGATTTCATACATATATGGCTGAGAGGAGCCTCACTGTGACTGTGAGAAGTGATCGTCCTATATAAATAAACCTTATGTATATATTTATATGTGCCTTAGGTATGCGCGCGGGCTACTGTGGTCGTGCACAAGGGGTTAGCTAGATTATGACTTGAGAGAAAAGGGAGACCCTCTGTTATCCCTTGCTTTTTAGAGTTTGTATGGTTGGACGTTGTAATCCGTGACAGCCGTCAAAGTCAAACCCCTCGACTTTCGCCCAGGCCCGGAGTGGGACTCATCTCCAGGGCAGTAAGAAGCGACTGCCACCACAGGCATGGACCTGTGTACCACCCGCTCTGCACAGAGTGCAGAAGAGGGTGTGTGGTCTTCAACCGCGCATGGCGGTTGCCCAGCGTCGAGAGATTGACCCTCAAGGCGCGTGTCAGCTGACACTTGAGTGTCGAATGCGACCCTCGAGATTAATGAGGACCGCGTGAGTATGGGTACTACATAGTACGCCATCACTGCGACCGCTTACGTACGCTTGCATTGCGAGTCGACATGAGTTAGCCCTGCGTCCGCGCGGTTTTATACCGAGTCTCGCCCGCGACGCCTATTCGATTTTCGCGTCGGGAAGTTATGGGACGACTACTGAAGGGACTAGGAGTGTTGTCGCGTTGTTCGATGTGCGTGTGTGTGCGCGTTTTTATTTTTGTGTTCGTAAAGTGGTGTACACGTGGTGTGTGGGATGCGTCCTAGTCGACCGACGACGAGCCGCGCTTGGGACTTCCGCCCCCCCCAGATGTCGGTTTGCGTGCGGTCCGATAGGCGTATTACCGCGCGTACCCCCTATGCTATAGCGAACGAGAAACGCCCTTGGCTGGTCCACCTCTGCGATTGCAACCGAGTAGCTTTCGTACTGTGGACTGGTAGCTCGGCGGGGATACGCCCACCGAAGGGAGGTGACAGCTCCCGTAAGGTGGAGGTAAGTTGTGCCTCGCGTAGGCCCTATCCTGTCGTAGGGGCTCGCGAGAGGTATGGTTGGCGCACTCGGCCGGAGCGGCCTAAGGAAGCTCCATCCGTGTGCTCGTGTCGAGGTTGGTCCAACTCCTGCGTAACACGGCCGAGAGGGTCCCGTGCTGCCACGTGCGGTGCCGGATCGATGCGCCTGATAGGTGGCGCCGTTGCCGGGGATAATGGTCGCCTACCGTTGTCCCTGGCGGAACGACATCCGGGTATGGGAGTGTGAGATCGAAGGCGTTGGGTAGAGAGTGGGTGAGGGAGTGATTCTGCAGAGTTGGTTCTGTTCGGTGCAGTAAGGGTGACGGGAAAGGGATAAGCTTTGACTATGTGTCCACGTACGTTGACTATGCGTGCACGTACCTTGGCTATGCACTTGCGTACTCTGACTAGTATGACGGTAGGTAGAGTGGACACCTCTTCTAACCCCGATAGTTGATGGGTTTGGGCGATCATTGGTACGTTTGATACAACTAGGGTAGGATGAGGCGGTATCAATAAAGCTAAGTGTGGTGGTTGGCCGTGTAAGGTGCCCATAGTGGCTAAGGGAAGTTACCCGAGCGGTCAAGGGTGCAATATAGCACTTTGGCCTTAGGACGAGACATAGAAGGAGTAAAGGAAGCCTATTGTGTTAGAAGTCATTAAGGGACCTCGAGAGGAGTTAGGCTAGGGATGTCGAAAGCTTGTACGAGTATGGATTGGGTTCCTCGAGTCTGGGTTTTAAGCAGTCGCTTGGGTCGTATAGCTAGGGAAGTCTGAGGCCTGTCCAGTGTGGCATGTTTGGGTTAGGCGTATAAGGCAGTGAAGAGATGAAGTGAACACCGTGGTAAGGCCCCAATAGAAAGGGCTATGGGAAGTAGTAGACTTGCATAGCGCCTGTTAAAGGAGAGTATCTGACCCTAGAGGCAGTCGGAGTAACGGTGAGGGAGCTAACACTTGGGCTATTGTACTTACCCTTAATGAGGCAATGAGTTGTAATTGGTGTTAGGCCTCCACACGAACCGTTTCAGGTCTGGACCATCCGCTTAGGAAGGTAAAGACTTGAGACCTTTTGTTTTGAGGACGTTACTTCGAGTTATATAGGACTCGTCTATAGATGTCAGACCTTGCAAGCCTTGTTATATCCAATTATGGGAAGTTGTATGTAGATAGCCTTTTCAAGAGTATGTCGTCTGGGTGATTTTATTGGGGTCATATTTGGGATCTTATCAATCTGTAGAAATTTATATGAATGTCTCCAGTCCAGCATTTAGCTCATGGTTGACCATTAAGTCTGTACGGCTGGGTCGCTCTTCCCAGAGGAGCAGGGATCGTCAGTCTAATAGCGGAAGGCGCATGCTGAATGTTTGTCTGTGATGGGCAGAACCCAGGCAAAGCAAAGGCAACTCAGGATGCCTTATGCACGAGAGGACCCGCGTATGCTCGGGCCAATTAAGAAAGAGGAAGGGCTCGAGGTGTCTTTACCCAGGCGGGTCAGAGCAGGAGAGTACCTCTCTTCATGGTGGGGCATGTTGATGGGCACGGACATCTTTGCCTGGATCGAGTCTGGGTCCAATGACGAGCAGGAGTGTGCGATTGTAAGGGTGACGCTATACGCCTCGCCCTCGTTCTGGATCGAGCATGGGATAGAGTTGGCGCTTGGGCACGGAAGCCTGCTTGCTAGGCCTCTGAGGGTAGCCGAAGCAACTGCAGCAAAGTGGGCGAGAGAAGTGTCCCGTGATGGGGAAGAGCGAGTACTAACCCGCGTAAGGGTCAAGCGCGCTGGAGAGTTCGGGCTTCCATCTGCCCCGCTGCGAGTAACCCTGCCTGAGTTTTTGATAGAGAAAAGTTTTGGTCGGCAGGCAAGGATAGAGGCGGCAGTTGAAGCTGCTTTGAGGGCGCGAGATCGGGAGTATGGGCGATACACATGTGAACTGATATATGGTCTATACCTAGACCTGAGATTCCTACCCTCTAGTCAATGGCTCAGGACTACGGCCAATACACTGGACGTATACGCCTCGTCTCATGATCCAAATGAGGGAAATGTAGACTCGGAGGAGATTCGGGCAGAAGTGGGCCGATAGGGGATGTCGTCTTTTTCTACTAAATACGTTTCTTTTGACTTGGCTGGAGTCGTCTCTCTGCCCATTACCGTAGTTATGAAGGTGAGCGTCAGGGTGACTAGGGGTTGAGGCTTGATCGCATGAGTAAAGAAGTAGATAGAAGGTTTTGAGTGTTAGCAGTCTGCCCTTGTCTTCCTAAGCTTACTTAAATCATTGATTGATGGTTGATTGCCCGCTGTGCGTATCTGGCTGCTGTCAGCATCATGACGGGAGAAAGTGGCTTCACCAAGATCCTGCTTTGGAGGAATTCGTGCCAAATGAAGGCGTTGTTGCATGAGGCACTGCGAGAGTCAATGCCGCCAGACGTCCGTGCTTTGTTGTTCCAAGGAAGGAACTTGTCTGGCTTCCTACATGACTTTCAGGGCTTCACTCTTATGAAGAAGTGGGACGAGAGGGCGATGAGGTGCATGTTCCCGCTGTTTGTTTGTGAAAGACTAAGTGAGGAGGTATATACCCTCAAGCAGGAATCGAAAACGTGGGATGAATTGGTGCGTTCCTTAAGGCTAAGATTCTCAGAAGATGGAATAAAAGACCCATCAGAGGAATGCTCTATGCCACCAGTTGCGGGCGCACCATCGCAGGCAGAGTTAAGTGGGTTACAAAGACAAGTTGGGGTATTGGAGGAGAGGGTTAGCACGGCTAGAAGAGGCGAGGAAGGGTAAGCGAAAGGTTTCAGAAGACTCCCCAAGTAAGGCGGCCTACCAGGGTGAAGGAGGAGTAGAAAAGGGTGACCAGGAATCGCCCCTCGCGATAGGAACCCCAAAGAGACAAGCCAGTGTTCAGGCGAGGGACAGAGGCAAGAGAGAGGATGAGATAAAGGAGGAGCATGGACCTCTCAAGTTGACAAAGGCGCAACGGAAAGCGAGGAACCTCGCTCAGGGCGGTCAAGGTACCGAAAAGGGACAGAGTTCGCAGCGAGTAGCGGCTACACCGCAAGAGGGGGAAGGCGAGGCAAGACCAAGGGGGCCTCCTCTGATCGAGCAAGCATTACATGGGCAGTGGGCGCCGAGTAACCGAATGAACTTGTGGCCGGCACACAGTCCTTATATGCCCCGGGCGCAAAGCAATTATATGGGCCATTGGACGAACATGATGCCCCGTGGGCCCCCGCCAGTCCAAATCCAACCCGTCGGACCGTTGTGGCCACCGATACAGCAAGCTTCGCAAGACAGTATGACAGGTGGAAGGGGCCAAAGGCAGGCAGTTGGAAGGGGCCGAGGAGATGGTGGACGCGGCAATAGAATCCGTGGAAATGACAGGCAAGGCGCCGAAGGTCGCGGCAGGGACCAGCGAAACCATAAGTGGGGCTCAAAGAAGAAAGGGGCATGATGGTGCTGAATGAGATGGTCATTAGAGTGAGCCAAGTGATTAAGGGTGCGGAGAGGGTGGATGAGACGACTAGCGCAGAGAAAGTATAGTAGGACGTAATGGGGATTCAATTAAGGGTGCGGAGAGGGTGGATGAGACGACTAGCGCAGAGAAAGTATAGTAGGACGTAATGGGGATTCACCCTAACTCCTGGGTTGGGAAGTTTCTGTCTGCTGTCTGCCCTTGATTTTTGGATTCGTGTTGGTAGAGGCTAGTTGTACATGTATTGATCTGGAAACTGGAGTACCAGGCTAACCATTGCATGTCCCTAACCCCATACTAATTGGTAAAGGTTAGTTGCATATGATCTGGGTTGGGGCAGACATATACTTGAATGTGTGTATGTGCATAGGTTAGATCCGGGGAGAGGTTTCACTATAATGGTCCGGTAAAGTAACTTAGGTTGTAGATAGCCCAGCTGTACAGGTGAAACCAGAGGGGGCAATAAGTGAGTGGGGACTGGTTTGCCTGTACGTCAGTAGGACCAAGGTTTTTTGTATATAGGAACAGAGCAATATATGTGCATATCTAGGGATAGTCACGATTAGCTTGTCCATCTGTACATATGCAGATTGTAGTGCTGGACGAATCTTTGTTTTTTCTTTTTGGTGTGATTTAGGTGATTGTGTCCAGATGTGTGATATGTTGGCGTGTACAATTGGGATAGATTTGTGTGATTTGGGTCTTTGTGTATGTTGGATATATTCCGAGGTATTCATGTGTTAGGGACGTGGACCACTTGGTAGGATGGGGCAAGGAGTGACCCTGAGGGCATTGTTACGAAGTAGGGATTTATTCCATTAAGGCCTATTGATCGAGAGAAGAAGATATGGGATCTACTTCCTGCCTAGGCTTAGATAGATGTATAGGTGTGATGGTAAGAGAGGCTCGGGAGGAGACCTCAACGTGAGGGAGATAGGCTCTCTAGCCTAGGAAGGCAGTCGTAAGACCTGTGTATGAATGACTTCTAGTCTTGCCCATCCTGGGGTATCTGGATATGTCTTGAATTACTTGGGTCCCTCGAATTGAGGAGTACGGCTACGTCGTGACCAAACTGTTTTAGCTATAGCTTTGGTCGGGGAGACCGCTTTTGTTTTTGTGTGATACCAGTGACGATTTGAGTTGAGATTGTTCAACTCCGAGTGTATATATATAATTTGAGACATTTGGCTCGCGTTTGAGCTGGGGTATTGTACCCCTGTGTATATATTGAGTTGAGGTCTTATCCAAGACTGTCTTTTGTATATGACGATCACAATCACTCTCACATGTGTGGACTTTGTCCTGATGAATGGTGATTTTGTGTAGATTTTGTGAAAATGAATGGATGTGAACTGTTTACTCTCCGGTATACTCGTGCGATCTGCCCACGGGCGGGTGATAGGGCCGAGTATAAGGAGAGGCAGTGCAGTTTGTTGTGTGACAAAAGTGTGAGAATCCTGGGGGATTTTGCGAGTCTCTGAGACTCGAATACTTACCATGCCGGGTGCTTTATGGTAAGGTCGCAAAAAGGGCCCATAAGTAGGCCTCTCTGTTGAGTTGGTTCGTGGTTGAGTTGTGAAGAGGACCCATAAGTAGGCCTCTCAGTTTGAGTTGTTCTATGGTTGAGTTGTTCTATGATTGAGACCCCTTCAGATTAAGGAGGGCGGTAATGTTATCTGTCGGGAGACTCATCCCCAAAAAGGGGGGTGTTTTAAAAAGGGTCATGTGATAGCTCATCCTAAGAAGAGAGGGATGGTTGGGAGACCTATTGAGAGAGACCTCCTTCGTGTGAAAGGTAGTTAATGGATTTGAGGGCATGGTAAGCAATGCTTGAGTGATAAAGTCTGACGAAAGGGACCACGGTTGTTTGAGATGTTTGAGAAAGTCGCAAAAGAGTGCAGGGCGAGGGACGTCTCAGGATGGGTGGCTGCTAGCTCTGATCAGGTCAGGGGTCACGGCCTTGTGGACCTAGTGGTGATGTAGTTTGTGATTGTGCGAAGGATGTCATGCCTTTCGTGGGAGAGCTGGTAAATGCCTTCAGACCCCCGTGTGATCTCGCAGTGGGCCCGTGATTGGTTTTGCGACGCTCCGTCTAACCACTCGTGCTAGTTCTGGGACATAGTAGGGGAATACCAAGCTAAGCGGTAAAGATTAGCACCTCTAGGGCGTAACCCCAGTGGATGGCTGCTAGCCGGCGCAACCTGGCTGCGGGACCACGGAGTAAGAGTTTAAGGGGAGTTGCCCGTCCCAAGGAAATTACTCCATGGGGTAGTAAAGGTTGAAAATTTTTGGAAAATCCTGATTGAATGCTTATCAGGAGAAAACCTATCGTTGCGTAACCAACGAGGGTACTGCCGCTAAAGTAACAATGCGGTGGACCGTAGTCCTGGTCCGATCAGCCAGGCTATGGTGGGCCGAGATGGAGACCTAGCCAGTCTGTACTAGACTGCAGAAAGAGCTGAGTGGGTATTAAGTATACAAATATATGTATGTGTATTTGATTGCGAGAGATTCTTTGAGAAGGAAGGCCAGAGTGTCTTCAAAGGTCTCGGTGAAGGCCCTCGTCCCTAGTTTTGGCCAGGACTAGGGACATCCAACGAGAAGCAGAAGGTTGTCTAGGACCGGGGAGAGGATGATTGGGAAGATCTTTGGAACTTATGCTGTCAGCGTCCTAATGTCGGGGCGGCGAGAGCCCGGGTTAGAAACTTGACAGCATATAGTTGTGGAGGCATGGTTTTGATGGAGGCCTCTACCTTGTATTTGTCGGCTAATCGGATTGGTTCCTCTTTCATCAGCATCTTGGGTAATCTGATAGCCTTTCGATTTTGCGAAGCGACGGGGACGTCGCTTAATGTAGTCCGGTAAGCTGTCGGCGTGAATACCCTTACAAGGGTGTCTGCCCTGGTTTTTGCAAGTGACAGGAAATAGTTTTGGTTTAAAGTTTAAGTATATCGCGCTAGATGCGGCTGCGTCTGTGACTTACGTTGACTGGATGGTTGACTATAATAGACAGTGCGTGGGCGTGCAGGTTAAGGGCGCGCGTGATTCTTTTCTGTTTTTTATCATAAACGTCGGCGCGGACATCGGTCATTTTATGAGTGATATTATTAATATTTATTTATACTTGATTAAGTAGGAATTAAGGATATTTTCTTTTGATTGGTACGTTTGACCAAAGCGAGCGCGCGTGCGAGGACGACGGCATCGCCAACGACAGCGCGACCTCAAGCGGTAAATGGGGCGGCGTAGGATGGTGCGCGGGGGGCGGCCACGGCGTGGTCTAAGTAAGCCGGCGCGGGGGGGCTTAGCGTTGGCATGCCGGATGTGGGTAGGAGAGAAGGGCATAGACTGTTTTTTCCTGGTCTAGGCCCTGCGCGGCACCTCTTCATATTGAAGTCCGCGCCTAGTTATCTCAGGCTTGGGCTTAGCCTTATAGGTTACGGCATTGGGTTGATGATACGGAGGTCAGGGGATCGAGGCCAGCAGGGTGTCGGCGCAGCGGCAGCGGAGCAACGTGGAGCGAAACCGGAGGGGTTGAGGCCCCAACGGGGCTATCCCCCTCGATTTTGTTAACAGGCGCGGCGGTGGGCCTGACCCACGGTGGAGGCGAGGTGTTCGTAGTTCCTCTCCCTCTTTCCCGGTTCTGTTTTTTTATTTATTTATTAAGTTTTATTTTTCTTATACCTCTTGTTATTTTTGTTCTTTTTTACTTTTTCCCTGTTCGCGTCCCGTTTCGGACGCGGTACTGGGGTTGATATAGAGTCGCACGGGAGTGCGTTGTATTCGCGGGTTGCCTGAAGTGCAATTACAAACTATTTTCGTGACTGCGCCGAAGCTACCCCGTAGTAGCGACACCCGTGCCCAAGCCTCCAGCGAGGGAGCATGCCGGCCCTTGTTACTATCGTCGAGAACTGCACCAAGCCGGTTCATCAAGGCCCGTGCAAGGGTTGTAGTAGGCTGTGTGGTGGCTGACCGCCCCCGTGGGATCTGGCTATTGGAGGTCCGAAGTGGTGGCGGGCTCTGCCAGGGAAAAAGCGGCGTGGAGGAGGCGGTTGCGGGTTGGCAATGATACCAGGCGGGCTTACCGTTCATCGGACTTGGGTATAGGGGCGAAAGACTAATCGAATGGTCTTCAATGTCCGCTAGGACATCCGGGTTTGCCGAAGCGCCGGCGCCCAGCATTGAACGGCCTCGGGTAAAGCTGAGAGAGGCGTAACCCGACCGGGGTGAGTGCGCAGCAGGCACTCAGTACTAAGGCAGTGAGGGGTAGTGACGGGGCAGCGGAGCTAGCAAGACAGCGCTGCGCAGCAGCTGGGGGATAGTGCCGGAGGACCAGCGGCCGGATCGTTGTGCAGCGGGCTGACGGACGGGCGCTGAGGACTGGCGCAGGGAAGCAGCGGGGGCAGAAGGTGGAACGCAGGGAGAGGGGATGCACCCGGACGAGGATGGGGGCCGGGTACACTCAGAGATAAGGATGGCAGAGGAGGRAGCCAACTGCATATCGATAGGAGGCGGGCGGCGTTGTGCAGTAGCGGGCGGAACGGCGGGCGCTGGCGCAGAAGAATGGCGGGCGCTGAGGTAGGCCGAAGGGGAGAGCCGAAAACCATATGAACCCGGACGAGGGGGTGCGCCGAGTGCAGTTAAAGTCAAGAACACAATATCTTAGCAACTGAGAGCGAAGAAGGACGAGGGACTGAAAGTGAACCTGGGCGCTGAAGTGTACCGGGTACTCTCAAGGTGGGAGATAGCGGAGAGAGATGGGTTTAGCGCGGAGGGGGAGGAAGTGACGAATGAACCCGGACGTAGGTCGTGCCGGGTACGTGCGGAGCTGAGGGGTGAGAAGAGCGGGGAAGCATAAAACCTGCTCGGTTCTTGAAGCGATCGGGCGGTGAGGGGAGCGATGCCGAGGTTATGAAAACAGGCGACCTCGTTTTTCAGATCGGAATTAGGAAAAAGTTAGTAGAAGGAGAGTTGTTAGAGAGAAGGTAGTGCGCCGAAGGGGAGCGATGGATAGCAGCGGAGAAAGTTGGCAGAAAAGTTGGGGAAGGGGAAGCGAATGGCCCTAGACGGGTTTCTGCGTTGGGTGCATGCGCAGAAGGGGACTGGGCACTACAGGCCTGAGGAGGCAAGGAGGCAACGAACCGGAAAAGGGGGCAGCGACCAGAGAAGGAAAGGAGAGTCGGATGAACCCGGACGCAGTATGACGCAAGGTACATTCGACGAATGAGATGGTGGAAGAAATACGTGGGCGCGGCTGGAAATGCACAACTCATTGATTCCTTAGTGGAATCAGGCGAGTGAAGAGAGGAGCTTGGGGTTTTAGCCCCGGGCGAGCGCGATACTAGCGTCGGATTTGGCGGTGGATTAGTGGAATTAAAGGTTAGTGAGAAAGTTGGTGCGTGGAGGCTATGGCGGAGGGGAGAGTAGCGGGGTAGAAGAATGGAGATACCACTCGATTCTTGATAGAATCGAGCAGGGAAAGACTGAAAGTAAAGGTTTCAGGATAGGGCGAATCTACTGGGAACGTCAGTTTTGGCGAAAGGTTAGTAGGTAAGAAGTTAGTAAGAAGGACTGCTGCGCGGAGTCATGGCAGAAAGGGGAATGAAGTGGGAAGAAAGGATCGAGATTCCATTCGAATCTCGATGGAACTGAACAGGAGAGGGAAGCAGACAGTGGTTTTGGGGCGCTGTGAGTCTAATGGAAGTATTAGTTTTGCTTGCAGATTAGTGGATTGGCTGGAGTCGACACTGTTAGCTGCGCGCGAGAGCTAGACTAGAGCGGACGATGTATCTGCCTGTGTTTTAGAGGCAGATTCATTCATTTTTTCCGTATAATCTAGAGTCATTTTTTGTCGTTAGGTGGTTGTTATCACCCGGACGTTTTCTGTAGTTGTACAGCAACATGCTCGCTGTCGATCACCGGTCGCGTTCAGCCATGGGTTCGTCGCCGCGGCTTCGATTCTTTGGCCTGTTTGGACCTGGTCATGTTGGTTGCCAAGTACGTTCGTATGCTTCTGAGCGAAGTAATAAGCTACGAGCGACGACTGAGCATAATGGAGAGGAGAGAGAATAAGGGTACTCATAGAGAGCAAGCCGTAAGGAGGCAAACTAACGTGGAACGATGCAACCGCCCACGGGTTGATTGAAGTAGCTGCAGGTGGGGCAGTAAGAGGGCAGGCAGCGGGTTGAAAGCTTACCTGCTGGCCGGGGTACTGCTCAGGCCGTCGTTCGAAGTAGCGAAGGGACAACCCCGAGGGTKGAGAGCTACCTGTTGGCCGCCATACTGCGCAGTCTGTCGGCCGAGATAGCGAGGGATGAACCGCGGGGGATACTTACCCAACCAATTATGCTGAGAAGAGGGAGAGGGTGCTCTTATCTCAAGAGCTGCGGGTGCTGAACAAACTAAGAGCCAAGTCTGCGATGGCCAAATGGGGACATAGCAGTAGAGCGAGACCAAGGAGCTTGGGAGCTTGACCGGTGAAGGCAGAAGCTTGGCTAAGAGGCGTGGGGGTGTGTGACAAACGCGCAAGTTGCGGGCCTGCCGACTCACCCTTTCTTGGCTGGCCGCGCTATTCGCTGCTGAATGGAGCAGCGACAAGGCTAGGTTGTTGACCAGTGTGTTGTCCACCCTGCCGAGGTAGGTGACTGGAAGGACTGGGTACCGGCCAAGGCGTGGGACTGTCATCACCTACAGCACCAACATGTTGTGTTTATGCGGTGCATTGTTGATTGGTTGCCACTGTTGCAGCTTGTTGCTGGTCGTACCTCCTCTTGCATCAGTTAGCTTGCGGACGGGTGACCGTTGCAGGGCTTTCGCTAGATAGTGACAGGGCAAACTGCCGGACATAACAATCAAAGGGCTACCATTTTATTATGTAATTCTTCTTTCATTTCTTGTAGCAAGATTTCTTTCTCCACAGAATCTGGGGTTGAGGCCAATTTTGCAACAAAAATATCCCTCTCTTCCTCCGCCTCAACAAACATTTATGTCTTATAACCAAATTAGTCCAACCAGTTCACCGCTGCGACTTGGAGGATCGTCGGAGAGGTTGTCTTCGGCAGTTCTATTTAGAGTTGATTAAGCTGTTGCGTGTTTTGGCCACCATTGCAGAGCCCTCAGGCGAGTCAAGGAACCAAGGCCCTCTCGTGAGTCTGAGAGCACCCTACTGGGATCTGAGAGTCTCGAACTTATCTCCTTCTGCCTCCCTTACTCTAAGTCTAGTCTATAGTTTGAGAGGAAGGCGGCATGCGGGATTGCAACCCGTAGGACCGCAGCAAGACTATGTGGGGAGTCATCCCACCGATTGCGGGAGCTCTGCCGAAACTCATGAGGAGTTCTGGAGGCAGGGAATTGAAAGGTAATTGTTGCTTCCCCTCTATAAACCCAGATATTTGCCCCTATCTGTACTGCCTGCCGTGTTTTGGCTGAGTATACGACATGCATCCCTATTTTGACTTTAGTTTGACTTTCAAGACTCAATTCACACTAAATAAAGGAATGTATGTGCAATCGCAGTTTCAGTTTGTTGATTGCCTGAACGCAGATTGTGAACACAAAGGGGGTGCATCTCGGGGAAGGGTGGGTGAAAGGTGGTTTTGCCTGAGGCTGACAGCGTCCTATGGGGTCAGATCAGTTCCATAAGATTGGACGGTCGGACCGCTGTGTTTTATTTTTGAATTGTATGGAGAGTCAGACCAGTTCCATAAGATTGAACGGTCTGATTGCTCTGAATTGTGAGGGTTTGGCTGTGGCTGACTTTTCAGGGGCCGAATCTGTACCATAAGATTGGAGGGTTTGGTTGCCATGTTTGGTTAGGGTTTTGTTCTGATTCTTTTGTTTTTGGTCGAGGAGGTCTGAGAAAGTTCATAAGATTGAACGGCTTAGCCCTTTCCTGTTTCATTCTGAGGGACTAACTCTCGCTGGAGGCAAAGCATGTCCATAACATTGGACGRCTTTGGACTCATGCCGCACACAGGGGATCATAGAAAAATGAACTTGCCAGAGGACCAGATATGTTCCATAAGATTGGACGGTCTGGCCCAATGCCTCGCACAGGCTAGAACCCAAAATGTTTAATTTTGGCTATATTTTATACTATCCTATTTATGAACAGGCTAGTCAGGCACGGGTTCCATAAGATTGGATGGTCAGGTTATAGCTCTCATGAAATGAAGAGAGTACAACTAAGAGTATAATTGAAGGTAACCCTGGGCAGGCTGGGCCTTATTCTTAGATGAACGGCTCAGTCCTATGCCCAACTTTTGAACACCAAGTTTAGAGAGGTATATATAATTTGGATATTAAACAGTTCGGGGTGGCTGAGCCTTGTTCTAAGATGAACGGCTTAGTCATATGCCTTAAAGGAAGAAAGAAATAGTTGTGCAACCTGTTCGTGTATATTCAATGGCTGAGTCAGGCAGGTTCCATAAAATTGGACGACTTGACTTTATGGCCTATGTAAGCTGGGTATAAGGGAATAAAGCATCAAGAGATTACGAACAATTGTTTGCAAAGGTCGACTTGGGGTGGCGAGAGTACTTACCTTTGTGGTTTGCCATTGCATGTGGTTGAGTGAGGCTACTACTTGGTTTGAGTTTCGGGTTGACAGGTAGTTGCTTTAGAGGCTCGCCTCGTGCTAGAGCGATAGGAGTTAGTTTCAATTTCTGCATTTTCTGAGCTAAGTTTATTTTACTTAGATCGATTCCCGCATTTTCCGGGATTTTTTGTTATACTTGGCTTTGTATAAATTTTGGTAAGCTACTTTCTCTACGGGAAGCGCTGCCGAAATTTCTGCAAATCCAAGGAGTTAGTCAAGTTTTGACTTGTCAAAGTTCAACTTGTCTAAAGTTTATATATGAATTAGTAAAAATATGGAAAGTCCCCTTTTCTAAAGGAAGTGCTGCCCAAATTTTTGCTAAATCAGGGAGTTGGACAAAATTGGACTTTGGAAGGTCAAAGACTATTTTTGGTTTTATATTTGGGCTGATATAAATTCTGAAAAGACACTTTTCCTACGGGAAGCGCTGCCGAAATTTTATTAGTTTAAAGGAGATAGATTATATTTTGACAGGTGACGACTCTGGCAATCCACCCTGAATAGGAGACATTCTGTCATTAGTCTACCTTTGCTTTGGGCGCGGGCTTAGAGATAGGCTTAGACTTAGTTGGCAGGTAACTTTGAGTGAGAATGTGCTATGGAGGTTCATCCCCCATATGCTAATGATTTAGCTTGGGCATTGACCTGTCGTATGGTACAGGCCTTTCTTGGACATTCGATTCAGAACTTGGACTAGTTTCAGCTTGATCCTACGAGGATCATCTTCTGTTATCACTGATAATAGGCCGGTTGCCGATTCGTCGATTTACGATTCAACTCCAATTCACTCATGCCACTCAACCTAAAGGCTTTAGCCTTGAGATTTGAATTGTTTTGTTGTGTTTTTACCCGGACTTTATTGAATGGCCATCCAACAAAAGTACTGCGTATTTATTCAAGAGTTGCACGAGTGAGACTTGTATGGCTAAAGCGGGGCGTGTGAGTGCGAGGAATGGTTGAAGTTAACCCCGTGTAGTGCGTTGACTTCTGGTTGAATCTTTGATGTGATTGCAGATATGGTTGTGGTTC
>BFEA01000259.1:251463-263946 GCA_003427395.1 Chara braunii | reverse complement strand
GAGGGATTCCTATTGGAGGGACAGAGATAGAGACAGGGCGCCGCCCAGGCGAGTCTTCGACCCCCAGACAGGGGAGTCACATCCGCTCCCTTACGAGAGCAAGGATCGCTATATTATTACGCACAAGGCCTCAGAGTCTCCTACCTTCAGGGGTTATGGTATCACAGAATATCTGGAGAAGTGGGAGGTTCACGCCAGCCGGAGTCAGTGGTCGGAGGAAGAGATTATAGAGAACTTCCTATTTAATGTGGACCCAAGTCTTGGTAGGGAAGTTAAGGCAGCTCGACCGAAGGATGGGAAATGGACTACGTACAAGAAGAACCTCGTTGAGCTTTACAAATTGGAGGATAACAAGTATTCCATCAAGGACCTTGAAACGATGACTCAAGATGAAGATGAGAGCGTACGAGCATTTGGGATGCGTTTCCAAAAGATCTCCGACGTGCTGATGAAGAAGGGGAAGATCTCAGAGGTCAAGCGTTGTACTATCTTCATCAGACACTTGTCCAAAGGTAGGCAAAAAAGTATACTTAGAGATCTTCCGCGCGACAGGGTTGATTTCCCAGAAGTCCTAAAGCTCGCGATAAAGGCAGAGGCAGATGGTTACAAGGACTTGGCGTGGAGAGGGATGAGGAGACGTGACTTCTCTCTCTACAAGGAGTATGCCACTGATAGATGTCCTGATTTCAAGGATTATCCCTGGTCGGAGAAGGATGAGGTCGTGGCTGAGGAAGTGAAGGAGATACGGGACTTGGTGAAGGGATTAACGAGACAGGTTACAGAGATTGTGACCGCTACAGGGGCCACGGCCTACCGGGACAAACCTGGAGGACCCTATTCACTTCGCTGGGACCGTAGGAACAACGATCCTTGGAGGAGTGTCGAGGATAGAAATCCTCGGACGCTGACTGATTATCGTACGAGGGGAAGAGAGAGAGACGATGATCCATGGCGACATAGGGACGATGAGATAGACCGAGACCGTAGAGATCGCGAGCCGTTTGTGCGAGCAATGAGGCTGGATGATTACCCTCGAAGCCCTCGCTATGAGGCCGATCAGGGTAGAGGCGACTCCCGTGGCCGATGGGAGACAGAACAGGACCGAGATGGATATAGGGACGACAGATACGAGAGGTCGGGTCGAGATGGCTACAGAGGAAGTACATATGAGAGAGGAGATCGGGACTGGGAACGACAAGATGAGTCGTGCGGACGTTTTGAGCGCGGGGGAGATGCGAGAGAGAAGCGCGACGAGTCGCGGGGGTGGTACAACCGAGGGGACCGACGCGATGAGTCACAAGGACGATATGACTCGGGGGACCGCCGGAATGATTCGCGAGGGCGGTATGAGCAAGGAGGGTCTGGAGGAGACCGGCGCAACGATCCGCGCGGTCGGAATTGGAGAGGGGGATATGACGTTTCATCAGAACCCTATCCCAAGTCGCCTGACCCCAAGGCAGCCAGGAGTTCGATCTCTAGAAGCGCAGACGACAGACCATCTACTCCGAGGGACTCATGCGTCTACTGTAGAGGAGAAGATCATATCAAGAGGGATTGCCCGGACCTCAAACGGGCAATAAATGAGGGACTTGTCGTGCTTGACGACCGCAAGTACGTCAAGTGGGCAGATGATCTGGGAGATGTATCGATGTTCCCTTCGATGAAGGAGAATGTCGAAGCGAGGAGAATAAAGATGACTAAAGGAATGGAGCCGGTCAGGAGCCAGAGCATCAAGATAACCTTTGAGGGGGATATCGCGACCACACCCTTAAGGGTGGCAGCCACCAAGTCGGCAAGAGGGTCTACATCGAAGAAGACTGACACGGATTACGTGATGGCGGAGAAGGACGGGCAGCGGGTCGATGGAGAGGAGGTTATCCTTTCGCCGCGAAAGCGGGGAGTGAAGAAGTTCTTAATGAAGAGTTCGCTGGACGAGATTGACACGGTCAAGCCACTGAGGCGGGCCCTTCGGCAACCCATGCAGTGCTCTATTCTGGAGTATCTGGCGGCATCGAAGCCGGCTCGTGATGAATTACAGATGATCACGCGGAAGACTCCCATACCTCTATCAGAGGAGGGTCAGGGGCCCCCTAAGGCGGAAGCTTCTACAGTAGCAATAACGGGGGTGACTGCCAGAGCGGATCGCATGGCGACAGTCCTTCTCGATGGAATGGAAGGTGTGCCTCCAGACAAGTTTTATATACTTGGTAGCGGGGCCGTGGAGACGAGTATAAATGATGGAGCGGTACTCGATGCTGTGATTGATAACGGCAGTGAGGCTGTCATCAGAGACGAGGACCTGGCAGTACAAGTTGAACTGGGCCTCGATAGGTCATACCTATTCGAGATAGAGACGGCTAATGGGAGAAAGCAACAGATCACTGGGGTTTGTCACAAGGCAGCCACAGAGGTCCAAGGGGTATGAGTGACCCTGCTTGTCTTTGCAGTCAAGAACTGCATCTCCGACCTGCTTTTGGGTCGAACGTGGCTGAGCCACGTGCATGCGGTGACGATAGAGCGATCTGATGGGAGCCAAACATTRTCCATTAAGAAGCCAGACGGGACGCGGGTAATGATTGAGACAGTGGAGCCTCGGGACCCGAGGAACAGAGCAGCTCTCGCTGTGGGTGTGAAACCCAGTGATCAAATTAAGTCGTTACCTATCTCCGGCCGCACGGTGCGATTTCACGAGAAGAAATATGGACCACTGCTCACAGAGGAAGAAGGTCGGATCGTGGAAGTGGAAGATTTAGGGAGTCGGCTAATAGTGGACGGCAACTCGTACCCAAAGGAAAAAGATGAGGAATTTGGCGATGTGGTATCCGTGTCTTTTTTAAGGTCATGGCCCCCTATGGGGGCCTACCCAAGCGACACAAGCGAGTAGCTCAAAAAGTTAAGCCAGCGGCGGTAGGCCGCGAGCGATCTGCACTGGAAGGGATATCGGAAGAAGAGATCGCGAAAGAAATCAAAAAAAGAAAGAGAAAGGGGCCGCAGCGCCTAACGAAAGAGAGGATAGCGAGGATTGACATCGGAGATGGGAATTTGACCCCACAGGAGCGAGAACGTGTGATAGAAATTCTGAAGACATGTGATAAGGCCATAGCTTTTAGTGACGCGGAGCGCGGTAGGGTTGACCCTCGATACGCTAAGCCAGCAAGGATTTACACGATACCACATGTTCCCTGGAATGACGCGGGATAAAAATACGCCCAGAAGGAGAAGGAAGAAGTTATCGCTTTCCTGAAAGAAAAGATGGTTTCCCACGTTGCGGAGCCGTCTGATAGCGCTTATGCTAATCGATGGTTCTTCCTACGAAAGCCGAATGGCAAGATCCGATGGATCCAGGACGTTCAGAAAGTGAACGCGGCGACGATACGAGACATGGGTTCCGTGCCACACGCCGATTTACTGGCAGAAGGCGCCGCAGGTAGGTCGATCTATTCGGTCTGTGATCTATTCTCAGGTTATAATGAGGTACCGCTTGACCCTAGAGACAGGCACCTCACGGCTATGCATACGCCATTGCGACTAATACAGATGATGGTTGTTCCTATGGGTTGGACTAATGGGGTAGCCGTTTTTAAGAGAGCCATGGTAGTTGTCCTCAAGGACTTCATCCCTGATAAGGTTGAAGTTTTTCTTGATGACTTTCCTATAAAAGGGTCAGTAAACAAGGATGAGGCAGAGGTTGCACCTGGAGTTAGAAGATTCGTCGAGCAGCACCTAACGGATATTAGCGCGGTACTCGAGCAGCTGGACGATGCGAACCTAACAGTCAGCGGAACAAAGAGTCGATCGGCCGTCTCGACTATTAAGATCTTGGGCTTTATCTGTGACTCGAGGGGACGCCAAGCAGATCCGGCGAAGTTAGACAAACTCATGAACTGACCGTCACCATTACATAGTCCAACCGAGGTCCGATAGTTTCTGGGAGTGGTCGGTTACCGGCGAATATTCATAAGAGGGTATGCAGAGAAGGCTGAGCCATTGACACTACTCCTTCGAAAAACTGAGAAATTCTACTGGGATTTCTCGCAGGAACTCGCTATGCAAGAGCTTAAAGATGAATTTAAGGAGGGAGGACGCGTACTGGCGTGCAGTACTTTGATGATGAGGCTGGGAGACCCTTCATAGTAGCCACGGATACTGGGTCTTGTTCGGTAGGAGGATTGTTGTCGCAGAAGGACGCTGAAGGAAAAGAAAGACCACTAAGATTTGAGAGTAGGACACTTAATACGGCGGAGCGAAACTACAGTCAATTCAAGAAGGAAGTATTAGTTGTTCTGCGGTGTCTAGACACGTTCAGACATTATATCTATGGACGGCGGTTCATCTTGATAGTAGATCCCACCACGGTTGCCTCTGTCCTCCAGAAGGATTTTAGCCTGACAGACCCGACCATTGCACGATGGTTAATACGGATTCGGCTATATGATTACACGGTTGAGAGGATATCTGGCACTAAAAATGTCGTGGCAGATGGACTTTAGCGCATCCCTCTTGAGGCCGAGCGCCCGATAGTAGTCGGGGCCCTGGCTATGGCAGAGCCAAGACGCACCGAGCGATTTCTGGTTAACCTTTATGAGGGCAAATACCGAATAATCAGGTTACATTTGTCAGGAAAGGAGAGTCAAGAATCAGATATCCGGAGACAAGCGGCCCAGTACTGCCTTAGAGCTGGCCATCTGTTTCGGAGGCCGGGCGGCTCGGGGATGCCCTTACAAGTAGTCTGTAACCCTGAGGAGAGACAGACAATAGTTGCGGAGCTTCACGACGGGGTGGTCGGAGGACACAGGGGAGTCAAAGGAACCTACGAAAAGGTACGCAGGTTGTACTGGTGGGAAGGACAGTATAAGGACGTCGAGAGGTACTGTATAACCTGCGAAGAATGCCAAAAGAGAGTTCTTGTGAAATACAAAGAGTCACTTCATTCATCCTATCCAACCAGACCAGGAGAGAAGGTACACATCGATCTGATGAAGATGCCGAAAGGGGTCGGCAATATGAATTATGTCATGAACATACAAGATGACTTCACGGGGTTTGTGGACGGTAGGCCTATCAGGAGTAAGACGACAAAGGAAGTGAAGAACTTCGTCCTAGAGTACTTATTTAGGTATGGTTGTGTCAGCAAGATAGTGATGGACAGAGGGGCGGAATTCCTAGTTGACGAGGTTAAGAGTGTGTTCAAGAGAGCTGGGGCGAGAGTTTCGATAACTACTGCCTATCACCCGCAGTCGAACTCCCCAGTAGAGAGAGGGCACCAGACCCTGATAGCGTCGTTATCCAAGTGGTGCAGAGGTAAGGACAGTGATTGGCCATGATATTTTCGATACGCAATTTGGGCGGACAACGTCACGGTCCGGGCTAGCACGGGATACCCTCCATACACCTTATGGTTTGGGCGGCATTGTCCGCTTCCCATAGAGTTTCACGTCGACAGCTGGACAACCGTCGACTGGGCAGAGGAGATGTCCAGAGAGGAACTCATAGCTGCCCGAACAAGACAGATAGCCTACGGTTTGGAAGATAACCTCATGACAGCGGCAGATCGTCTGGCAGTGGAAAGGGACAAGGGTAAAGAGAGATGGGATAAGAACGTGCGGATCAGGAAGGAGAGGGTGAGTGTAGCAGATATGGTCCTTCTCTACGATGCAGAGCTGGAAAGAACCTGGACCGGAAAACTCGCCAATAGATGGATGGGACCTTACAGAGTGGTTGAGGCACTCGACTAGGGTGCATATATGATAGCAGAATTAGACGGATCCAAGTGGAAGGACCCAGTGGCGGGTGCTAGGTTAAAGTTGTTTAGGCCCTGGCCCGCGCCCGCCTTATCACTGACCAGCCCGAAGGGAAAGGAAAAACCATAATGGAGGATGGAGCCCCCTTGAGGCGATTCGAGGCAGGGGAGAGTTCCAAGAAAAGAAAAACAATAGAGAAGAGAAAGGTCAAAGGGTTAGCTTTAGGAAGAGAGAAGAAATGGTTATTCGTGCTCAAGCGAGCTAGACGGAGAGTTCGCGTTAGACGTACTGGCGGGTCGACACCCTTCTCGGGGCAAAGACAGAAGAAAAAGAGGATCGTTCCGGGACCAAAAACCAGAAGAAACAGGAGAATCAAGAAGCATCTTCTTAGCCCCTGGACTCGTAACAAACTGAAATATAAGACAATTGAGCGCCGACGTGGGCGTCCTTTACGGGTCATCACCCTGAAGCTCATCCGCTTCGTCTAACGTAAGTTGCTAGGGCTCGACGCGGGCGTCGAGAAGTGGTCCGAGCTAACTGTCAGGCAGCCACAAGCAGTGCGCCGCCTGAAATCTACGGTTTTGGGACTTAGGCGCGAAGACGAGTCCGTGTTTTGACGGTACTCTGGTTTGACTGGGCAGCAGAGATTAGGGGAACTCAGGGTACCCTTGATTTTGGGCGCACTGAACCTTACAGGTAACCCTCAAAGATGGCGAGATGGGTGGTCGCACTCGGCACATCGACGGACCCTCATTTCCGGCCGTTCAGAGGGTTAGACCCGGATTGGCCTGCCGCGGGGGGGGCATCGCGGGGACTAACCCCGCTACGACGTTCTTTGCAGCGTATGATCGGGGTCAAAATAGCACCTCGAATTTTTGTCATTTTTTGTATCTAAATTAAAGATGGGAGAAGAGATTGAGAACAGTAGGAGGGAAGAGAAAAAYGTAATATTCCTTAATTTCCTTSTTTTTCGCARCATTTRAGTTTTGGGGAAAATACCCCGTTATTTTATGTTTTCCGGCAATGGAATCGAAAACAAAGGAAAAGATTAAAAACGATAAAAAAGGAAAAGAAACAAAAKAATTTCGTCTGTTTTATTAAAACTCCCTMKGCRGGTATTTTTGGTGGACTTACGGATATATTACAATTTCAGACAATAGTATTAGGAAAAAGGAGGGATCCTAAAAGCAATGAAARGGACGAGAACTGAGGATTATTAAAAGTTTGGCCTGAATCTGYCTGGATTATCCACCATTAACTCTATTCSTGGATYGATCGTTTTTTCTMGGTTCAAACCTTTTTCACTATCCCCCGATGGTCGAGATTTTCCCTGTCACTTTCCTGATTTACCTGATTACTAACCTTACTGAGTTGGGGTGATCCGAGGATGTCCGAGTGGACGGCGTGGGATGRTGCTACTTTGGACCGACAGTGTGGTATTTGGCTCAGTGCCAGACATAGTTCTGGTTCGGCATGAGCTCAGCATCAGCGTACTTCAGGTTCGGATACATCACCGACATTTATTACCAGGTCCGGGACCACTACGGTCATTTATTTTATCAGGTTCGGAACCTCATTTATTTTCAGGCGAGGTATTACCTTGAGGCCGGTATGGTTCAAGTTCGGTGATGATTCGGGGAGGACACGACACTCAGGGTCGACGTCTACATTCCGCGGTATTTCGTAGGAGCTGCTACAGTGTGGAACAGGGATGGGCTATTGTGGTATTTTGCAGTGTTCGATACTTTTCAGACTCAGCAGTGGTTCGACATCAGAGAGGTACGCGCCGCTGCATTATTTGCAGCAGGTTCGACATTGATCCGGCATGGACATGGACTGTTGGCTGGAACCTACTTTCAGACCCGGGGGCCGGTACTACTACGGTGATTCTTCTATCGGCGGTGAGCGGCGTTGGTAAAGTTCGGTCTTGGTTTGGYAATGCGTTGTTCACTGGGCAKTACGGTACGGTCACAAGATCGGTATGACCACGTGGTTCGATTGCTCTGTTGGCTGGCAAGGTATGTGTGGCATCACACGRCAATCAGGCTCKGTGGCTTRGGACCAGCCTGGCCACAAGCTCGTATAAAGGATCTTGTACGGTAACGTTACACTCACTGTTTGGGGTTACAACAATKGAGCCTGTGAACTTGGTCCCTGGTGCGAAACTGGTTTCATGGTACCGATTTTCTTTCCAGGCCTCCGTAATGTTAATTTTCCTTGCTAGCGGGGGACCTGTTCGCCCAAATTGATATCGTTGGGCCTGGGATGGACCGACCACACTAGTACAGTGACTGCTCAGGACCGGGCCTGGTAGGGCTGAAGCTGAAAACGGCTGAGGGCCCAAGGGATATAGTGGGGGCAGATATGCGAAAAAAAAGGGGGGGACTCGGAGTGAGCAAGGTGTGCATGGTGTACTCGGCGCAGTTACGCTGGGGGGTGCAGTTGAAGGATAGTGCGCAAGATGATCGGGGCTAGAGGGAAGACGAAGTGGTGGGTGCTCAGCGAACGGGGAACGTGCGTCAGTTGTACGCAGTGATTTGGCTTGGTTGACTTCAGAGCTTGTCGGAGAACTGAAGAAGGAGAAAAGTCATTCAAGGGGATGGAGGGTTTTTGACCCGTCTATCAGTGATGATGCGTACGTGCCAGTCGAACATTACAAGGGGGAGTGTCAGGTGTCCACAACCCTCATTGGCGCAAGCTGAGTGTAGTTGCATCTTTTGCTGGTCAGCTAATCAAGAGTTCTTGCTGGTAGCGGGAGGGGCCAGCTCCACTGATCAGGGAATCAAGTATTCTGCTGGCCAGTCAATCAAGTATTTCTGCTGCTAGCGGGAACGGCCAGAGTCACTGATTAGGCAGCTGAGCTTTCCGCCGATCAACTATTCGAGTTTTCYCACTCCCTAASTAAGATCACYAAATTTGCAGGCAAACAGGTATGTGTAACTCTGATATGAGAGAGAGAGTGCACATAGACAGAGAGTGTGCAGAGAGAGAGTGTGCAGTCGGAGAGAGAGACGTGGAAAGCAGAAGTTGGAGTGTTTTCCCGTCRACCTACAAACGCCGCTGTKGTAAAACTCGAATATGGAACGAATCGGCGCGGTATTCGTTTCTCMRTATAAATGAKTTTTTCTAATTTTTCTGTTATTTTTYCTRRAAAKATCAYGAYCTARTYTACCAGTGGTAAAMTTTTCAGAGTATTTGGTGGAYTCCTCTGAGCACGAAAAATCGCCAAAGTCGYCGYCATCCCGCTGATGATGAACACAGTCATTTYCRTTGRTCACGAGAGCCCCCATTCTCAGAGAAGAGAGGAATAGCCATCCCGCCATTTTCAGAGGAGAGAGGGATAGCCATCCCACAGACGRTGAACACAGCCACCGTGGTGGGGATGTCATCCTTGCCATGTCAGCAACTCAGGGTTGCTTTTGTTTTCATCCTATTAATSAGTGACCTSTAGCYGCCCCCCTCGGTGAAGTTYTGATCCAGTGTGACAAGAGAGTGCATGGGGACCAGCAAATCTGGAAYGCTCCYTGGCACAGAGCACGCGGAGGGGTCTGTTCGGTCAAACTGACCTCTGTAAGAGAAAGAACCTGGATGTGTCTAGTGCCAAGGTCGCTCGCTGTTGGAAGCGCCTTCTTGAGTGAGCATGGGAGAGCGCGTCCGTTTGAGTGAGGAAGAGGGAGATGAGGGTAAGCACCCGGAYGACGTTATGTGYTGGGTTCATTTTGCTCTCTCAGAACTCAAATTTGAACCAGTGTGGTTGRCATTCTATAGCCTGTTACACTACCCAAATATGTGYTCGTATATTGGGCAATCAAGGAAAGCTACTTGAAAGGCRGAATGCASATCRGATGGGTACGRTGGGTAACATGAAGACACAGGATCTGACAAAAGAAAAAGGCACATAGTCACTGTTTAAATCCACTATCCTGCGACAGGAGACCTGTTGAGTMCAGCGGCAGTTCTATTCTGYGAAAAKACCTRAGAGGTGTAGCACGCACGGAAGTGCCTCGCTGCAACATTTGGYTTCTTTCAACYAAGCGCAGGAAAAATGCCCAGAGAGGTTGAACGGATCTGGACCAYGGTTCTGTCCAAATCCATTAGAAYACATTGGTTTGCAAAGAGGAGATCTCCACCAGWCTTGCCAGTCGAATCCATCATGCTTTGGGGCTTGATCAGTAGACCTGATCTGAAACGCTGTYAGGGCTATGATTATCTGGCTCGGCTCAATAGAGCCATGTCAATGYCGCATTGTGCCGCTCAAARTTGAGAAATGATGAGTACGAAAGTRGTAGTGACAGAAAGTGATGGCTGATTGGTATGCACGACAGTTACTGTACTTAGTCCTTTAATCTAATTCTATTGATGGGAATTGACGCGGACCAACTGCAAATTTCGACCACGTGATGAGATGGATAGCGCAGGCTCGCCRGGTTGAATTCAGSTACAGATTATGGCAATGTAATTTTCCAGTGYTCTTGCTGCAGATGCATTTCGACTTCATCTGGTGGATAGAAGCGCAAGGTCGCAGATTATGTCAATGTATATCCCCACAACCCAATCCTGCTTTCAACTCACGGGAAATTGGTTAATTTCTTTATCTATTTATTCGCTTGACTATTTCATTTGTTTAAGCACCTGGATGAGCCAGCAGACCACGTTCATGGCAGATGGGGAGATGTCATAAGGCACAGGGAGAGCCCTTGATGTTAGTTGCCAAGGCGGACGTTTGGACTAAATGAACCTGGCCCGTGCGCCACGTCAGATTCGTCTGGCAATGTGTACCCTTGAAAGGGAAGAAGGCATGAAGCACTACAAAGTGCAAGTGTCCAAGAAGACTCTATAGAAAGGAAGAAAGGATCCAGATGACAGGGTGGAAAACAAGAGAGAGAGAGAGAAGAGAGAGAGAGAACAGCGGGAGAGACTGAGAGAACAGCGAGGGGGAACAGCGCGAGAGAGAAAGAGGAAGAACAGCAAGAGAATTGCCGAGACTCTTTGTTGTGCAAACCTGCTGATTTACCAGTTGATCGATGAAACTCATTATTGTCTGAACCAGTCGATTTACCGGTTGACTATTGAGACTTATTACTGCTTGAAATAGGTGAATTACCTGTTGGCTATTGAAACTCCTTACTGTCTGAACCTGGTGATTTACCGTTTGACTGTTGAAACTCATTACTGTCTGAACCAGCCGATTTAACTGTTGACTGATTGAAACTCCTTGCGGTGTGAAGATGCCAAATAAAGAAGAAAAGAGAAAAGAAAAACAGGTAGCGTGACAGGGCGTCTCCTACCTAGATCCCTGTTGGTCGTTGAGGACCTCTGAAACGGGGACAGTGAAGTGACAGGCACTGTACCCCCTGGCTTCAGCGACGAACAGGGCCCCCTTCCCGGGTTTCCTCACAACTTTGGCGCCGTTGCCGGAGAGGGGAACAGCACCCCCAAGGCCGCGGCCTTCCCCAACCAATGGGGGTGCACGGGCTGATTAGTCAAACACTAATTAGCTTGTTTTCTTGTTTAGTTTTATTTTTTATAATCATTTTATTTAGTTTTTTTTGAAATATCTCCCGATCCGCGCGCTTTCGTGCAAGCCGCGCTGGGAGCAAAGTTCGTCCTCTCGTCGAGGCAAACGTTTTGAGACGTTTTTTGAAAAATTCTAAAGGCTAGAAAAAAAAGATATGGGATTTTTTATATTTTTCTAATTAAAAATTTCAAAAATAACGGATTAAAATTTCTAATTAGTTTTTTTTCATATATCTCCCGATCCGCGCCCTTTCGTGCGGGCCGCGCCGGGAGCAAAGTTCGCCCTCTCGTCGAGGCGAACGTTTTGAGACTTTTTTTAAAAATTCTAACAGCTAGAAAAAAAGATATGGAATTTTTTGTATTTTTTTAATTAAAAATCCAAAAAATAATGGATTAAAATTTCTAATTGGTTTTTCCTAGATATCTTCTGATCCGTGCGTTTTTGCGCTAGGTGCACAGGGAGCAAAGTTCGACCTCTCGTTTAGGATAACGTTTTGAGATATTTTTTGAAAAATTTTAATGGCTAGAAAAGGAGATATGAAATTTTTTATAATTTTTTAATAAAAATTCTGAAAATCATGAATTTCCTTTTATTTTAATTACGAAGAAAATAAACGAAATTAGGTGAACCCCGCCTGGACCAAAGTTGGTCCTTGTAATTTTCCCGACATTTTGAGACCTTAGTCGGGGAAAACGGACTCCGTTAGAACGAGTGGTGACCGCCAACAGACAGGAAAAGAGGGGAAAATTAAGAGGAATTATTGATTTTCTTTATATTTTTATAAAAATAAAAGGGAAACAGAAGTCAGCAAAAGTGATCCGTTGGAGCCTGGCTTTTAACTGACTACAAACCGACGGAAAATTTTCTGCCTCGAGAAGTCAGGCGTGGTGGCGGGCGGTCGCGCGCAAAACCCCAAAACCGTAATTGGGGGAAACCCTAATTAGGGTAAACCCTAACCCTAAGTTAGGGAAGGGCGGTGCGTAGCCGGGCGGATACAAGTCTTTCTATCCGACCGGTGATGGGAAAATTTTGTGTAAATCCAGCTGACCAAATTGAAAATTCATCAATATTGGAAATTTTGTTTTATTAAATAATTTAAGTTATAAATTTGTTTTAAGTGATAATTTGTCATTAAAAATCGATTAAAAATCAAAATAAATATCTAAAATTCTTCAAGAAAGGGGAGTCGGCTTTATTTCGACTTTGTGATTCGGGAGATACTTC
>BFEA01000259.1:218588-243976 GCA_003427395.1 Chara braunii | reverse complement strand
GAGGTTGAACGGATCTGGACCACGGTTCTGTCCAAATCCATTAGAATACATTGGTTTGCAAAGAGGAGATCTCCACCAGWCTTGCCAGTCGAATCCATCATGCTTTGGGGCTTGATCAGTAGACCTGATCTGAAACGCTGTCAGGGCTATGATTATCTGGCTCGGCTCAATAGAGCCATGTCAATGTCGCATTGTGCCGCTCAAAATTGAGAAATGATGAGTACGAAAGTAGTAGTGACAGAAAGTGATGGCTGATTGGTATGCACGACAGTTACTGTACTTAGTCCTTTAATCTAATTCTATTGATGGGAATTGACGCGGACCAACTGCAAATTTCGACCACGTGATGAGATGGATAGCGCAGGCTCGCCRGGTTGAATTCAGSTACAGATTATGGCAATGTAATTTTCCAGTGYTCTTGCTGCAGATGCATTTCGACTTCATCTGGTGGATAGAAGCGCAAGGTCGCAGATTATGTCAATGTATATCCCCACAACCCAATCCTGCTTTCAACTCACGGGAAATTGGTTAATTTCTTTATCTATTTATTCGCTTGACTATTTCATTTGTTTAAGCACCTGGATGAGCCAGCAGACCACGTTCATGGCAGATGGGGAGATGTCATAAGGCACAGGGAGAGCCCTTGATGTTAGTTGCCAAGGCGGACGTTTGGACTAAATGAACCTGGCCCGTGCGCCACGTCAGATTCGTCTGGCAATGTGTACCCTTGAAAGGGAAGAAGGCATGAAGCACTACAAAGTGCAAGTGTCCAAGAAGACTCTATAGAAAGGAAGAAAGGATCCAGATGACAGGGTGGAAAACAAGAGAGAGAGAGAGAAGAGAGAGAGAGAACAGCGGGAGAGACTGAGAGAACAGCGAGGGGGAACAGCGCGAGAGAGAAAGAGGAAGAACAGCAAGAGAAYTGCCRAGACTCTTTGYTGTGCAAACCTGCTGATTTACCAGTTGATCGATGRAACTCATTATTGTCTGAACCAGTCGATTTACCGGTTGACTATTGAGACTTATTACTGCTTGAAAYARSTGAATTACCTGTTGGCTATTGAAACTCCTTACTGTCTGAACCTRGTGATTTACCGTTTGACTGTTGGAACTCATTACTGTCTGAACCAGCCGATTTAACTGTTGACTGATTGAAACTCCTTGCGGTGTGAAGATGCCAAATAAAGAAGAAAAGAGAAAAGAAAAACAGGTAGCGTGACAGGGCGTCTCCTACCTAGATCCCTGTTGGTCRTTGAGGWCCTCTGAARYGGGGACAGTGAAGTGACAGGCACTGTACCCCCTGGCTTCAGCGACGAATAGGGGCCCCTCCCCGGGTTTCCTCACACCGTTCATTCCCTCAGAAGAACCCCTGTGTCTGAGTGTCACTGTGTATTGCAGTTTGTGTCACTGTGTATGTCACAGTGTTTCACTGTGCATGTGTGTTTGTCACTGTGTATCTGTGCATCACTGTGCACTTGTGCGTGTGACTGTGTGTATTTCGCTGTGTAAGTGACACTGTGTCTGTGTGTGTTTCGTTGTGCCTGTCACCGTGATCGTGTGTGTTCACAATATCTGTGTGTGTTCATAGTATTTGTGTGTGTTCACAGTATCTGCGTGTGTTCACAGTATCTATGTGTGCGTGACTGTGTATGTCACTGTACCTGTGTGTCACAGGGCGTGTGCGTGTGTGTCACAGTGTGTGACATTGTATCTGTCACGACGTCCGTGTGCACGTCACACAGTGTATTTGTGTCTGTGTGACCGTCACAGTGTCTGTGTGCGTGTGTCATTGTGATTGTGTGACTGTCGCTTTGTGACAGTGTCACTGTGTATGCATTTGTGTCACTTTTTTTTTTTTTTCTCTCTTTTTCGTGTTGTTTGTCACAGTCCGTTTGTTTGTCTGTTAGTCATAGGTGTGTGTAGATGTAGGGGTCGATCTATAAGTCTGTCCAATAGGTTAGCAGTGTGACTGCACTGAGCCAGCGGTACATCCCCATGCACTCCCAGTCAGTCCATGGTCCAGCCAAGCAAGTACCGCATGGGACTGTGGACACTCAGGGCTGATGGAAAGGCCAGTACCAAACAGAAGTATAAATCAATATGCAGCACCAAGCCATTTATTCATTCCTGCGTAAGCCATGTGGAAGCGTTGCTGCAGCAGTTTGTGCGACGGTGGTCTGCAGATGCCCGGAGAGTACAGCATGTGTGTGTACAGTGGGCTGCGTGTGGGATATCCAGGCTGATCGTGAGTTGGGTGTGCGAAAATGGTGGAGTTGGACTCAGTGACGAACAGAGAGCTGTTGGGCGTCACAACCTATCTGAAGCAAGCTTGCATTCGAACTACGTTCTTGATTCCATATCTCTGAGTTGAGTTGGGCGCTTGTCGCCAGTGTGGTGGGTTGCCTGTTTTGCATGCATGTGACAGAAAATTGAACCCCTTTGCAAATAAATAATAATAATAATAATAATAATTATGCAAGGAGATGAGTGATAGCGAACTTCAGAATTCAAGGGGCATCATACTCAAGTGACCAGATTGTCGTGACCTCGAACCAAAAGCAGAATAGCATTGTGAGTCCCACCAAGTAAGAGCACAACAAAAGCTCACAATTGACAAATTGAATGCAGGTATAGTCTCATCATCATCAATGTAGAACTAATGTCGACATCCTATCCGACACTCGGCGCCCAGACTACAACGGCAGATCCTATCTAGCCTGCTACTACAATGTCGAATGATGACGACAACAACTCTTCCGAAGTGCACGCAGATAGCGGCCAATGCCGCACATTTCCAGCACCAAGTATGTATCTCGCGTCACTCACAAACCTCAATCCCGAAACAGATGCCACGTGTACCCTTCCTACTGTGCATCTAATAATAATAATAATAATAAAAATAATAATAATTATAAAAATAATAATAATAATAATAATAATATAATTAATGCAAGGAAAATAAGCAATAGCGAGATGATAATTCCATGATACACCATCATATTGAAAGCCAGATAGTCACACCGTGTCCAGAGAGCAGCACTGCACCAATAATACACCAATGGAGGTTCGTAGTACTGAAAACCAATGTCCGGGAGAGCATAATCTCTCCACACCAACACAAGAGTCCAGTCCCTTCACTCTCCTACTTGGCGCTCAACGCCCAGCCTACTCCTACACAGCTACAACAACCTATGAATTGACAATGCAACTGTTGACATCAGCGGCAACCCGTAGTACTTGAAGATATCGTCCGTGCAGACCATCGCCAATATAAGGTAAGTGCCCTCTCATCATCCTCATCATCATCACAGACCCCAATATCGGTATCCTACCTGGCGCTCATCGCCCAAACTACGAATGACAGATCCTATCTACCCTACAGCTACAATGCCGAAGATGACGACAACAGCTCTCCTGAAGTACGAGCAAGCCGCGGCCAATTCCGCACGTTTCCAGCACCAGGTATGTCTTTCGCTTTCACTCACAACCTCAATCCTGATACAGATGCCACGTGTACCCATCTCTCTCTCTCTCTCTCTCTCTCTCTCTCTCTCTCTCTCTCTCTCTCTCTCTCTCTCTCTCACACACACACACACANGATGCCACGTGTACCCATCTCTCTCTCTCTCTCTCTCTCTCTCTCTCTCTCTCTCTCTCTCTCTCTCTCTCTCTCTCTCACAAACACACACACACACACACACACACACACACACACATATATACACACACATGTGTAGTAGTGGATATTCCCATGTTCTAGCGGTAGATACATTCATTCTATTTTATTTATTTGCTTATTTATTTATCTGTTTATTTATTTATTTATTTATTTGTTTATTCATCTCGCTCGTTTTATTGTTGATAGTGTTGGGGAGTGAGCCTTGAGATTGAAGACCTACTTGTTCTTTATCTCGCTCCCCCGTCGTCGTCGTTGCTGCCGTCAGTCCGTCGGAGTCGGGGTTGTCGTCCTCGTCGTGTCACATCGTCGTATCACATCGTCGTTGTCGTCGTTGCAATCCAGTGTTCTTCTCCTCTTCTCTCCTTATTCTCCTTCTTCTTCTCCTTCTCCTTCCTCCTCCTCTCTACTTCTCATTCTTCTTCTTTCTCTAAATGATAAGGTTCAATGAATTTTCCACAGCACCCCCAGCGGCAAACCGTCGAGATTACCGCGATCCAGGCCCTTCACCGGACCCAACACTAGGCATTCCTCATTCAAGATCGATAAGTACGACAATCTATCCCGTTGCGGTGAACCTCTTTTCTCTTCCCCTTCTTCTTCTTCTTCTTCTTCTTCTTCTTCTTCTTCTTCTTCTTCTTCTCCTCCTTCTTCTTCCATCGCGACCATCTTCTTGATTCCACTCATTTCACCTCCGCCCCTCATGCTTTTCCCTCCTCCGCCCATTTCTCCCTGGTCGTGCTCTCTCCGCGCGGTAACCTCATGCGTGTTGTGTGTTGCGTGTGTTCGCTCTCCATCCTTCCTCCCCGCGCGGTCTCCTAGCTGGGTCGAACAGACCGGAGTCGGGGCTCATTCGACTAAGGTAATTGTAACTACTGTCGAATGAATCTGCCTTTACATTAGTGGCAGATTCATCGAGAACTTTTGCACCCGCGGGTCACGTAGAGAAAAAAGAAAACAAAAGAAAAGAAACAGAATCTAACGAAATAAAATCAAATAGAAAATATAACAAAAAAATAAAAATAAAAAAAATAAAGAAAATGCAAAGAAAATCTATCTGCTAACTACCCCGTTGTGCCAACTGTCACAACGGGCTCTTACTGTAACTTCTCGATCTGTTAGGGTACTTGGTTGATCGGAAGGCTCAAAGGGCCGGTACTTAGTTGTGGCCGCTACAATGAGGGTTGCAACCGGAAAAACACTCAAGTGGCGGGAAAAGAAGTCCGCGACATTTTAAGAGTCGCGGAAAGCACCCAAGAAACAGGTAGGTCGGTACCGCACTAAGTAGAGGTAGATATGCCGAGTACTCAAGGTTGAGCAGAGGAAGACAGACATTAGCATTTTTAGAGGGCCAGTACCGGTACGTAGAGAGGTACCCGCCCAAGACTCAGTGTGCGTCGTAAATCTACCTGACACAACATTAACTCAATCAACCCCTCGACCTTTTCGGTCGGAGGGTATTACTACTAATCCTAACCGTCACAGCGCGCGTCATAACAACGCGCGCACATACTCTCGAAATTTTTCTCATCGACTTGCCTCGGCCTCAATGGTCGAGGAAATCGTTTCAGAAGTGTCGCGTGAAAACGCGAACACTTCTTAAGTTCATACCAACTCCGTCATGGTAGCCGACGCCGTCACCTGTGGTGCAAAAGCATGGCCACATACCCTTGTAAGGGTATTTGGTCCGACAACGCCTTCAAGTAAACTTTCCCTCGTCCTTGTCCAGACCTACCAGGGCCTAGCACATTCCTGGGGCGCACTTATTTTTTAGGGGCAGACCCTAAAAGCCGAAAATGGGGAAACATTCTTGGAGTTTGGTTTTTCCGTCATTAGGGTGTTGTGGAATGATGATTTTGTAAGGGCATACTCACACGGCGACCCCAAATCCGCAAAATATGCGGATTTGGGAAGGGCCGATTTGAGGTTTTGGGCATGGTTCACGTCACACTGCTGTACCTTTTCAGATGGGACAAGGTCGCGGCCGTCTGGAGAAATGGGGATTTGGTACTTGGCTGGTCACACAGCGCCATCCACCAATTGTGCAAGAACTTTTGTGAACCAATTTTTGTCAAATTTTAAAGAAAATGCAAAAAAGAAAAAAGGGAATTTGCCGCAAAATCCCTTGCCCCGCAGCTTCCCAGGCCACTGACAAATGGGCACTGGAATAGTACATTTGTGAATTTGGTAGATCCGTGTGTGACCCGCATTTTCCCCCTTTTTGGGGGATTTTGGGATTATAGGTCCCCATGCGAGTATGCCCTAGGAATCCTTAATCCTTACATTTGTAGTGGTGTGGAACGAGGGTTGACAGATGCCCACCAGAATAGACGGGGCAGTGTTTGGGCGTCGCCACATGGCACACGAAACGAAAAACGAAACGAATGTATCTTCCCCCGGAAAATGGCCAGGTTCATCGGTTTGCTATAAATAGTAACGAGTGTATTTTGCCACCTTTGGTGGGCAGATGCACTCGTTTCGTTTTCGTTTCGTGTGCCGTGCGGCGAGGCCCTTTGTTGCATAAAACCAAAAAACAAGAAAAAGAAACAACATACAAGTGCTGTGCCTCCAGGAGGATTCGCCCTCCAACAGCATGCGTTCAGGAGGATTTGGCCGTGGTGGCAGCTGCAGTGACGTAAGTCTGCTGGAACATCCAAGGGTTCTGAACTTCCTTTTTCCATGTATTCAATCGTATAAAAAAAAAAAAAAAAAAAAAAAAAAAAAAAAAGAAACAATCGTATTCTTATGGCCACGTTTTCAATTTTCTTTCGGGACAGGCAGTTGCAGCCCGAGTTTTAAATGCAGTCTAGGTCGCATAAGTTTCCGAAAAATGCCACGTCAGTCAGGTGTGGGGGAGACATCTCGGCCGTCGCCCAGGCACGAGGGGCCAGGGCAGGCCTGAATCTGGCAAAAATCACGACCAGGTTCAGCTGGTACCACTGGCCGTCGTCACTTGCCCTTCAAAAAAGTTCAGCCGTTCGATCACCATATATCAAATGACTGGATTTTTTCGTGAGGCACATGAAGGGCCAGGGCGTACAAGACCCTGGACGACGTGGCCACTGACACAACTCTGCGGAAACCGAAGCAACCAAACTGCATTTAAAACTCCAGTGGGCAGTTACCTCCCAAAAAAAAAAAAAAAAAAAAAACGTAGACTGCAAAACCTGGTTTCCATTGAAAAACGAGCCTAAAAAGTATGACGAGCCAAAAACTGGTTTCCACTGACACAACTCTCTTTCTTTATGGGTTCAATTTCCAGACAGAACAAAAACAATAATAATAAAAAATCCAGACAGGTGATCTACAGCTGCATAGCTTGTGCATGAGAGTGATCTGGTAGGTGATGAATTAGGCAAATTGAATATAAGATTAAGACAGAGGAATTGCAGACAGGCTTCAATTTGGGAGGAAGGGGGGGAGAGGGCTGGAGGGAGGGAAGGGAGGTGGCTGTAGGGAGGGAAGGGAGGTGACTGTGGGGGGAGGAGGGGGGGTGGATGAGGAAGGGAGGGGATGGAGCTGGGAAAGCGACAGGCGGGGACGCCAGATGTACAGCCGACGCGGGTGGTGGCGGTTGGACAGATGATGTGAGAGCCTCTGAAGATGATGGGGATAGCATTGCCAAATGGTTGGCTGGCAGGGGCAGCACCAGTATGGATTTGTTCTAAATCATGGCCACGTGGGGGAAGAGGGCCCAGCACTGGTAGTAGCCATCTCCTTTTCTTTCCCTATCCATCTCACACAAAACGAAGGGCACGATCCCTCCTCCATATTACTTGGGTTTTGGCAGGTTTAACTTTTTTTGTCAGTAGTAACCTTGATTTATTTATTTTTGGTGTTGGCAGGTTGACCAAGATAGGCCTTCGCGATTCAATTTCAATCTGGTGATTGGATCCATATGACGTAGTTTCCCGGCATATAATGATGAAAAAAAAAAAAGAAAAAAAAAAAAAAAAGAAAAAGAAAAAGAAAAAGAAAAAGTTGTTGGAACTTTATGGACAGAAAAGGAAAAACAAAAAGCAAAGTGGGCAAGCCAAAGTTGGAAAAAAGTCAAGGCCTTAGGGGAGGACAGGGGGTGGAAAGATGATTATTAAATTATTTTCCTTTCTTTCCTTTTAATAAAGCAGGCCATCCCTGTCGCAGCCCCCTGCTGTTGGTGTCTCGGGCCAGGCAGGTTAAGCCTTTCCTTCTTTGCTTTTCTACCACCCTTTCTAATTCACTGTGACTCTTTTTGCTTGCCGGTGATAAGCAACCGGACTGGAGCCCCCCAGAATAGAAGGGGCAGTGTGTGTGTGTGAAAAAAAAATAAAAAAAAATAAAAAAATAAAGCATTGTTGCTGGATGCCGATCGTACAGTCAGAGATTGCAAAATGAATGTATTGCCTTACATAGTTGGGACCCCCAAAGGAGAAGCCTGAGGTACTGTAGAGCATTCATTCTGATAGATAAAAAAGCTGAAGGATACCAGCGAGTAGGCCAGCTTGTCCAACGGCTAGTGCCTATACATCATGACCTTTAGACACCATGATGACCAGGGGCTAAGTCTCACGAGCAGGGGTTTAGACTTTATTTCGAGTGCGCGCGCCGCACTAAGGTTTCTGCCATCGGATCTGAGCATCTTGCACCTGCACTTGGCCGCATCGAAAAATACTGGAAAGGAACACTAAGCTTTGTGCTCCACCTATCTACTTCAAATTCCTTTCAGTAAACGGGGCTCTATTGCAATTTCCCTTGTTTTCCCATGTCCGGTACACTGGCAGCCCAACAAGGAACCTCATCTCATGTGTGGTTGAGCGCTTCCCAAGCCTCCCTAAATTTTAAAAGTGGAGAAGGAAGATGGGTATTTGTTTGGCGAAGGATGCCCTTAAAGACGGTGCAATGCATCCCACCGCCATTCTGATCCAGTTGGAAACCTTCTGCACAATTTTACCCTAAACATAGCTCATTCACACTAATGGTTCATTCTCTGCCGCGTCGTGTGACTCGCGTGAGCTTGGGAGACGGGTGGTCTTCTTTCAGCAAAAGACGCTTTGAAATAAATGCCAGCATCAATGAGGATGTTGCGCAGCATGCACACTGTGACAAACTGGTATGAACAGACGTCAGTGGATTAGCGCGAACTGATCACAAATTTCTGTAGATAGATCCTTTTTTTTTCCCCCTGTTTTGTTTAAAGCACCAGTATACCACATATCAGCCCGCGGGTGTTAGCATGAAACCCGCACCACTTCGGAGGCCCCCAATTTTTTTTTCCAACAGCGGGCCTGGCGGTGCAACACCTTCGAGTTTTGCTTGTGGCACCAAAAACTTTCTGCACGGCTGGGGCCTTGTACTAGCAATGAAAAAGAGAAAAAGGAAGGCAGAGTACTTGAGAAAGAGTCAGGAAAAATAAAAATAAAAAAACAAGGAACAATATTGCAACCCATACAGAGGCAAGAACCTGCTGCAAAATGAAAAAGAAAACCAAAAAGAAAGAACCTGCTGCAAATGGTCTCCCCTGATGAAAAGGGAGTCACAGTTACTGGCAAATGCTCAGTTCCTGTGTTAGCCGGGCCCCCACTGGCGGCCCAGACCCTGCACCCTAAAGGCTAGGGAAAAAGGGCAAACATGCCGTTACCTCTCCACACCGAGAGAGCTAACCTCCTCCCTTCACAGAAAAGAGGTAGAAAGCTATGCTAGCAGGGGTCCCCTGTATAGCCTTAGGAGTAGTGGTGGGTAGGTAGTGAAAGAAAGATATGTTCCATGACATGGCAGAACGCCAGTTAAAAAAGATATGTGAGGTGATTGGTGCGTTGGTACTGCTGGATGAGATGTTCTGGCCTGCGATTTTGAGTTGAGTGGAATTGCACATGAGCTCACAGGTCGGTGACCCTGATTTGGTCATGTCGCCGGCATTCCTTCATCGGCGGGAAGGACTTGGATTGTAAACGGTCAGCTTCACACGGTGTTGTTGTCATTTTTGTTATGTAGTTAAGCACAACTTCCACTAGGGGGATCTGCAGTACTCATCCTATCCACTGATACTCATAGGATGTCGGCCGCAGATGTCTTTCTCAGATATGAACGCAAGTGTGTAGTTAATCTGCGTTGGTTCTCCCATAATATTCTAGCCGAGAAAGTAAAGGCGAGTGATTTCTGGTCTGAGGTAGATGTCACGATCCTACTCTCCCACCTCCTCAAAAATAGACAGGAGATACTAGAACTAGGGGGTAAGTTGGACTCTGGTCAGTGGCTGACCCTGTAATCCACTTAGGGATAGGGGATACGGACTGCAGAATTGGGTACCCATGGTAGGATTAAATGTCCTCGATGTTCTATATAACAAAGACAAGGAATGCAAACTTCTTAAAAGAGCAACCGATCTAGACCTTCGATAAATTAATGTGAACGGGTTGGCTTCGGCTAAACAACCAAAACTTCAAGCCACACACGAGCAATTGAGAGGATTAGAAGGAAGAGAATGGCCTGATGTAGTCTGTATACAAGAAACACACTTTATGGAGAACGCGGATCACAACCACACACATACACAAATTTGGCCCCACCAAGCTTTCAGAGCCCACGCTCCTTGACCAGGTACTGCAGGAGTAGCAATCTGGTTAACCCCCGGTTCTAGGATTGAACCGCTAAATTGGGGGGCAAATAAAGAGGAAGGCAGATGGGTCTATCTATTGGCTACGTTGGAAATAGAGGTGGTTACAATCTTGCATGTGTATGCTACGAATAAGACACGGGAAAGAAGACAATTTTTTGAAAGAATTAAAAACCACCTTCAAGTTGCAGTAGATATACCAATCCTTATGGCCAGGGATTTCAATGCAGCCCCAAATAGGCAACTGGATCGCTGACACATCCTCTCGCTTTGCCCAGTATACATAGAAACATATGAACAAATCATTGAAGGTCTCTGTCAATCATTGTTTTTTTTTTATGCATATAGACGGATTCATCCTGCAAAAAAAGTTCATACTTGCTTCAAAAAGAGTAAAAAAACAAATCCTCGCAGTCTCAAATAAATTTAATTCTCATGTCAGAAAAGTTGGAATGAGAGCTGCAATTAGTAGAAATTTTCCCACAGAGCACCTTCCTCGGTCTTGATCACGCTATGAATGTAACCTTACTCTCGTTAAGGAAAAAGACGGATTAAGGCAGATACTTCTATAAACTTAACACTTCGTTCTTCATTATCAATCAGTTTAAAGTATATCTACAATACATATGGTATTTCTGAAGAAAACAAAAGGATCATATTCAGGATGATGGTCAGTGGTTCAACAACGACCTATTGTTTTTGGGCCGTAAATGCAAGAAATATTCCAAACTTCTCGCCCAACAACGACATCAACAGGAAATTAATTTACAAAAACAGTTTCATCAACCGAAACAACAAGAAATAAAATTGAAACAAGAAACCAAACCAAACGAAATCGGTCAAAAAATCAATGACTTAGAGATCGAATCTAAAATCCTCGAATGTATGGAGCATCGCTAGCAGGGGGTCAGAATCTGAGGTAAGATGAAAGACTATAATACAGAAGGGGTTATGAATGTCAAATTTTTTGCTATGGCAAATGTCAGAGTCGGGCGTTCGATTATTGAAGCTATCCCTGATCCCTAAGGAGACCAATACTCTCTCGAGATATTTACAGCAGCATGCACAAAAATAGCAAGAGACTATTATAAAACTCTCTTCACATGAGAATGCAAGCATAAACTTCAAGACCAAAGAGCAATGAACAAAAAACAATGATTGACAGACCGCTCACGAAAGAAGAAATCAGAGCAACCCTCATAATGATGGAGGAGGGAAAAACTTCAGGAATTGATGGTTTTCCAAAAGAATTTGGGGAAGTCATGTGGGATTACGTAGCCCATAATCTTATGGATTATTATCATGCAGTATGGGTATCAGGCCAAATGAGAGCATCTGTAGGTCAAGGAGTGTTGACCTTATTATTAAAAAAAAGGATAAAACAAACATTCGTAACTGTAGGTTGATCACGCTACTCACAGTAGTTTACAAACAGGCGGCAAAAACACTTACAAATCGTCTCTTAAAAGTTATGACGGACATTATACATCCCACATAGACAGGCTTCATTGAAGGTAGGAATATCCAAGACAATATCCTACTGGTAAATGAATTAGTTAAACTTTTTAGGCAATCAAAGCATAATGTAGCATTCATCTTCATTGATTTTGAGAAGACTTATGACCACGTAGACTGGTTCTTCTTAGACAAATGTCTAGAAAATTTTAGTTTTAGCCCCAGTTTCAGAAGATGGATAAAAATTTTACACGCCAATGCTACAACTTGCATGATGGTGAATAAAAATTTGACCCTTCTTATTGAACTAGAACGTTCGGTGAGACAGAGCGACCCCAGCGCCCCATTTTTGTTTGTCATCATAATGGAAGCTCTGACAACCAATTTTCATTGTAATAAGGATATCAAACGTATTGACATTAGCTACATCCCAGAAAAAGTCCTTCCGATATGCTCCTTGTTCGCAGATGACCTTTCTCTGATGGTGGAAGCTTCTCGAGACAACTTGATAGAAATCAGGAGGTTGATGAACAAGTTTTGTTCCCTGTTAGATATGATGATAAATTGGGGAACCAAAACACAAGGATGGTGGATACACCATCAATATGTAAGACCTTTAGAATAACCTAGCAATAATTGACTGCCCTCATCAGCTCCAATCAGAGTGTTGGGCATTTCCCTGTCTGTTGAAGACAAGTCAGCATTGAATAATGATTGGATCTCCAAATCAACTTTAACTAAAACGGAGTTGTGGAAAGAAAAACATACCTCTCTTGTTGGACGATCGCTGGTCTTAAACAATGTGATCCTAGCTTCACTATGGTATAGGTCGACGATATGGCAAATAACAGCCTTCTTGTGGAGAGGTAACCACGATCATAAGAATGTCATTAATAGGGTAGTCTGATAGGCGATAATTCAACCTAGGACAAAAGGAGGGCTATGAATTCTGGACCTTGCCAGCCAGGCCATGACATTTGTTATTTGGTGGATCAAACGACTTGAAGTTCTTTTCAACCCACAAACCCCTTGGCTTACTCTTGCAGAGTAACAACTTTCACGACTAGCCTCAGAGGTCCCAGAAGGGACAAATCCTTTGTTTTGGCTGGAGAACCGTAGCTGGTCTATCCCTAGAGGTAGAACACAACCCTCAGACCACACACCAGAAACACATCGCCAAGCTACACGAAGGGATATTAAGAATGATCCATTTTGGTCACAACTCCTCAAGACTTGGCGAAAACTACCTCTATCGGATAAGGTTTCACCCAATCGGTGGGAAAAGATTTTTCAACAACCATTCTTTAATAATAGATGGATCACATATGCTCAAGGTAGGACTTTGCACTGTTTGGAGTCCCCCTGGAAAGAATGGATGAAAAATGACATCCTGAGGATAGGTGACATTTGGAATCCAGTAACCAGGGACTGGTACTTTATAAGAAACCTCTCGCCTTCTCTACGTTATTGTAGAGGAACTGCAAGAGCATTAGAAAAGATTGTAGAATGTATTCCCATTGATTGACTCATGATCCTTAAGAAAGACCCTCAGTTCAAGGAGAGTGATTGAGTAAGAATCCAGGGGGACCCACTACATATAGGTAATGTGGTGATTAATCTGATGATAAATGATGTCGGATCCTCTCTTCTTTCCCTATTTATTATTAATCATAAGAACTGGTTGAAGAAAAGTCAAATAAATGAAACCATATGGGTCCAATCTGAGTAAGTTTTTAGAATCAGAGTGTTGAAATGTAAGGACCGTTGGCCGACCTTTAAATCTGCATGTTTAATAAACAAATTAGCGCTTGACCCTCTCTCATGGGTATGGACAGTTCCACTGGGGAAACACAGATAGCGTACCCGCTCTCTTCACACACTGACAGTTAAATCAACTTACAAACTGTTGAGACCAATAATGAAATTAAGGAAGAAGGTGAAAGTTAGATGAATGAAACAATTAAATGTAAGCAAGGAAACACTTAAAAAGATCATATGGTTTAAAACCATAAAATGCAAACCCACAAAGGTAGCTCGTTGCAATGGCAAATTGACCACCGATGTCTCGCCACCAATGACGGGATCGTAGATAGGTTTACGCTACAAGAGAGAGGTATTGCACTTCCTTGGTGTAAATCATGCTCAACAATTTTTCCATCAAGGAATATTCCTGAAACCATCGAGCATACATTCCTTCAATGCCAGAAGCGGTCTGGCTATGGAGATGGTGGGACAGGATCTGGAGATTCTTAATCCCCTCAATGAACTGGCCTTGGGATTGGTATGTGAGACATGGTCTCAGGAACAACTCGGCGGCTTCTGTCACAACTTGTTTATCACAGGATGAAGGGTCATTATATGGGCCCTTTGGAGAAAACAATGTACGTTAGAAATAGAGGGAGCAAAGATGGAAGGACAAGAATTTACAAAATTTATTGAGCTACAAGTACAGACAGTTATCACAGACCAATGGGGAAAAATTAAAAAAAAGATTCAATTTTTATCTTCCAAAAAATAAATCTTAGAACACATTCAACAATTCAGCGGCACTTGGCTGGGGGGACCTCAGGGGGGTAAGATAGGTAAAGTAAATTGGAATGGGGAGATGAGAGAAAAAAAAAAAAAACCAAAGAAAGGTTTTTGAGAGGGACTATCGTCTGATCTTCCATGAATGGACTGTTATGAATCCTGCTAATCCCCTTCGCCGGCTATCAGATTTCCTAGACCCCTTTCCTTTACCTTCCAATTGTTTGGTTCCTGTGACTTGGTTTCGTATAGATTAGGAAAGGTGATCATATTTTTCGTTCTTTATCAGTTGGAAAATAGCTACCAGAATCCAAAGCAAGACCAGGCGCCTCAAAGAGGGATGAAGAGGTAGCAGTATCAAATATCATTTTTTCATTAGGAACGCTGATCCCGGTTTCCAACAGACACTATGATTGAGGTAATTATCAGAGACGCTGGACCCGGTTTCCAACAGGTGTTACTCCCCACCAATAGACTGGAGTCATAGGGTGTGCTGTTAGGGGAGTGTGCTCTTATCAGCTTCCCTAGCAGAGACATCGAGTGTTTTTTGTATTAAAAAAAAAAAGTAATACGATTGGGTGAATTTTTGTATGTTGAATTACATTCGGTTCTTAATTGACGAATTAGAACCTTATAATCTACGAAACTGCCGGCGGTTGTTAAGTAATTAGGAAATACTAATTAGAACACTGGGGAGTAGTAATTTGACAGGGGGGAAGGAAAAACGGAAATAGAGATAGTATTTTTGTAGGGGAATCGTAACTACATTCACTTCTTAGTTAGTGTATTAGGGTTGTGGAGTATTAAAACACTGAGGAGTAGTAATTTGACAGGGGGAAAGGAAAACCGGAAATAAAGATAGTATTTTTGTAGGGGAATCGTAAGTACATTCACTTCTTAACTAGTGTAATAGGGTTGTGGAGTTACTGGCTTGGCGGGGAATAAGGAGGGAGGGTGGGGCGGGTGGAATGAGAAAGAAGGCAGGAAAATATTCCAGGAAAAGTCTCAAGGAATTATCGACTAACTTTTAATGATTGGAGTAATATTGATCCCAGCATTCCAATGAGTCCACCTTCAGAGTTTCCAGATCCCTTTCCCCCATCAGGTCTGCCATTGGTTCCAAGTTCATGGTATGCGCTAGATGTCGTTTGAAATCCTGCATTATTCCTTCATCCTCTCTGATCATGATCTGTGTCAGCTTCTTGATATGGTAGGATAGAATGTTAGATTATTTGCATATATGGCGCCTGGAAAGGGCAGCAAGACACACGGTCCTTACCTCCTTGGTGAGTATGAATTTTCATACTATAGTAAGAGTACAGTTCAGAAAGACGCTGGGTCCGGTTCCCTGCAGGGAGAGGCTATAAAGATTGGAAGTGCTAGGTGGACACACATATCTGGCGCCCGTTCAAGGTGAAGAGGCGCAGGAGCCAAATCCTCTTATCTTTTCCTATTCTTATTTCTATGCTCACATCAGATCAGAAGGGACGCTGGGCCCGGGTCCCAGCACGAGCTGCTCCTTGTCTTTTCAGTGACTATGATGTAAAGGGACGCTGGACCTGTTTTCCAGCAGGTGCAGCTCCCCACCAATGGAACGGAGCCATCTATCAAGCAGGGAGGGTAGAGGGGTTGTCTGCTCTTATCAGCATCCCCTCAACTCCCCTTCAATGATGTTAAAAAAAAAAAAAAAAAAGGGATACTAATTAAATTATTAGATTACTGGGGCATAGTAATCTGAAATCTGATGACGATATTGGTTAGATGGTGGGTAGTAGGGAGCCTCTTGTTGACTGAGTTGGGTAGCTCCAGATTCAAATTTTCTCTAATTTAAAACTGTGCTTGGTCTTCAATGGCTGGTTAGTAGCAGTTAGGGTTTGACTAACCTTTGATTCATTTGTCGGCTGCAGTTGGGGATTGATTGGTCGGGAGTGATTTTCCCAGCCCTGTATGGCTGCGGCTTATAAGTTATATGTAAGGGACGTCGCTGGACCCCTTTCCGGCATATTATGGAATGGTTGCTTTCTTGTAAAAAAATATAATCAAATATATGTCTGTCTGATGATATATATATATATATATATTATATAGTCAAACAACACTGCCCAGTAAACCGTAGGGAGAGAGGGAGAAGAGGACATATATATAGATGGTTGTTAATTAAATATATATATATATATATATATATATATGACAAATTATAATTGGGTCCGGCGTCCCTTACATGAATACTGCAGCAGACAGGGCTGAAAAAGACACTCCTGGCCGATCTCATCCCCAGCCACAGTTATGTCACCGCTTGGGACCCCTGCCACTCGGACACAACAAACTTCTAGATTACCAAGTCCGCAAATCTGCAATGTCTACAACCTAACATCTCAAAGCGAACCAGAAACGCCTGAAAAACCAGAAAACCGAAATCGGTCACACAACAAGAAAAACATAACAGAATAACAAAAAGTCTAGGAAAACAAACGAACTAGGAAAGTAGTCTACTGCTAAAGGAAAGGCATAAGAAAAGGCCCGCTAAAGCTACTATCCTATACTCACAATTGCACAGTGGAGGAGTTGTCAAAGTTATCCATCATCCTATTCAGCGTTGCTTATATTACATTATATTACATTTTCACAAAAAAATATCACAAAAAGAAATCCGAAAAAACCAGGTGAGGAAAGGCCTCCCCCTGCAGATTGACAAAACAAAGTCCATCAAAGGCTCCCCATTTGGATCTGGACCATTTGACCGCTTTGGCTGTGTACCCTTTGTTCTGCACCCTTAGTTCCCAGTGTGCCGATATCGCCAGTTTGATGTTATATTTCACTTCTGCTCTGATCATAGGGGGGGTTGTCTGTTTCCCCCTCCGAACTGCCATATTACGGTAATTCCAGAACATCGTGAGGATTGCTGCACGAAGCGTTTCCTCTGCATGTGAATATCGGTCAGAAGGCCGAGTTCGTCTATATGCTGTCCCCAAAAGCACAAAGCAATCATCCCATCTGGTCGTCACATCTGGGATCGGAACAGAGGAGTGTCGCCACCAATCCCAGAAGGGTCGGGTGAGGTCACAGTGCAACACAAAATGTTGAACATCTTCAATACGAGTTCCTGGACATATCGTACACTGGGGAGTAGCTTTGGCAGTCCTGCGCGAGCACCATGTGGCCACTGGCAATGCCAAATGCATCATTAACCATACCAGGCTAGCATTTTTCTTGTTAGTCAAATCCAAAAATTGCTTCCAAAATCCCGGAAGTGCTTGGGCCAATCTTGGTAAAGAGTCTGCAATCCATCCAGTCCCCATCCACCTCCGTGCCACTACCCAATTAACATCCACTTGTGGCCTTATCATCTAATAGCCCAGCTTGCAAGTGTACTCTTGTAAAAAGACCAGTTTTTTCGGATTTCGAGGGTGGTGCCATGCCCAATCTCTGGGGTCCACCGGCAGGTGTGAACACGGAGTCTGCAAACAAAAAGGTCGGTAACTGAGGTTTTGTTCAATCATACATACTGGCCGCATCTGTTCCAATGGAGGGAGAGGTATCTCTTCTTGTACACATTGAAGAGGCTCTCCGTATGAGAAGGCGTCTCCTTGGACTTCCCAACATGAGTAGGGTGTATCTACCACCTCCGAGTATGTCTCCTTTCTCCAAATATATCGTGGCATGACCTGGTCTCCCTGTTTATACTACATGCCCTCGACCACCTGAAGACCGTGCCTTAAGACATCTACCCAACTTTGTGGAATCGCATTTTGCAGCTGATGAAGATGCTGTTCTTGGTGCCACAAACCAGTCAAAACAGGTGCCAGCAATTCAATTGTTTTCCAGTCTGCTGATTGAGTATCCCACAGATCCGAAAGGGTACCAATGCCTCTACCCATCCATGCATTCCCAAATTGGCCAGGCCCAAAACATGCAAATGGCAGTCCCTGGACCGTCAAAATCCCAGGGTTATTGAACAATGGTTGAGTAAGCAGTCGCTCGTATATCATCTGAGGGGGTTGCAAACGGGGGCAAACGGCTCTCCAAGCCTTCATAATACCAGCCCACACCCCCGACGGTATTTGCTTACGAAGATATTCAAGAAAAAGAAACGCTAACCAAAAACAACGCAGGTCAGTCCTTTTTTTTTTTCTTTTTTCTTTTTTTCTTTTTCTTTTTGAAACCAACACCCCCTCCTGCAGTGCTAGTGATGCTGATTTGAACACAGACACCACTAGTACCCGGGGGAAGGCTCCATCTATTGGTGGGGAGCGTCACCTGCTGGAAAACGAGTCCTGTGTCCCATGTACAGACTGAGTACAGACCGAGTACAGCTTGAGTACAGCTTGACACATGAGAACATTGACTGAGCATCCTGAGCATCCTGCCAGCATTGATTACTCCGGTCTCCGGAGGTTTGACTGTGCAGGTTCCAGTTTCGTACCGTTGTACCAAGTAATCTAGGCTTAGAGGAAACAGGGAAAAACACTGGAGAAATCTGAGAAAGTCCGCCTCTTCATCCGGCTGGCCGGATGCCAGAAATAGCTCGAGAATCTAGCAGCCTTTTCTCCATCTCCTGATGTGACATGGTGGACTGGGGAGGGACACCGGGGGGCACCGGTGACACCTCCGTCCATCCACCGAGTCGTCCCATAATTAGTCTCAACACACGAATTCTGTTAGAGAGAGAGCGTGGGGAGGGAAGGGATCTGGGAAGTTTGTGGGAGGCCTCAGAGGGCACAAGGGATCCACCTGGGTCCAGTCTTTGAAAACTAGTTTGTAATCCTTTATCCTTTCCAGCTCCTGTTTGTCGCCCGGTCTGTCCCCGCTCCATATGACTTTCGCTACCCATCCTTCCCTTTCCCCTCCCAACCAATTTGTGCAGAATACCGTGAGCAGTCGCCTAATATCAGTGGTCTGTATGAAGAGATCCAACTGAGACTTTGTTTCGCTCCACTTTCTCATAAGTGTCAGTTCTATTTGTTGTTGAATTTGCTTAGTTATTTCTTCTCCCTCTACTGTCACCTTTTTGTGGGCTAAGACACATCTCTGCCCCCACAAAGCCCACATCACCGCCCTTCTACCTAAAAAGAACATGTTCTCTGCAAAATCCGAGCATTCCCCTACCTTCGGCCAATGTCCTAATAGGATGGCTTGCCATGACCATGGCCAAGGCTCTTCCGCTACTTTCATCCGCCAAATGCGGTCCCACCATCTCCAAGTGAATCGTGCTATTGGGCTTCGCATAAAGATATGCTCAATAGTCTCTGCCTTCTTGCAGGGAGGGAACATGCTCAAGCATCGCTGGCACCAGGGAAGTGCCAGACCCAGTTGTTCCAGATTTGTGCGGTCTATTAACCAATCATTTGTAGGAAGGCAGCGGTGTGTTATCTGCCGTTGGAGGGAGGAGATTTTCGCAGGTTTGGATTTCTGGTCTTTAAACCAGCGGATGGGCTTCAGGAGAGAGCGGTCCACATTGAGGTGCTTAGCCCATCGGTCTATTACCTCATCCCTTAAATGTCTCTTGGGTCTGCACATTTTGTACGTGGATTTGACTGATAATCTGTAGAGTGTTATGTGATCYGTTGTRCCCCTCCTTYCTCCTTGAGGGAGAGRMCAGGTCCATTCCSCTGGGTCTAAGGCCAATTCCTGTATGGCCCACTGGGGTTGAAAAACCACTTTCTCCCCATTCTCTTCCAGGACCCGAATTCGATGTACTAGTTCGATTTCCAGCCATTCGAAGGGGGCTCTAAGCTCTTCAAGGGTACCCCTGTGAGTGGTGGCGTAGTATTCTACCAGCACCATGCGTGGGTCCACTATGTGGAGCAGACCTACTCTCAGTGGAGTCCCTTTGGTTGCTACCTTGTCCCCCTCTTTTAGGGCGGGCCCCCGTTTGAGGATTTGATGCCAGCTATAGGGACCGTCTCAATGAGATCCTCCAGGTGTTTTTCTATGTGGTGGCAATGGTGCAGGCTCTGTCGCAAGTGATCCGCCGTCTTCCAATTGCGGCTCTCCTGATTCCAAAGGTTCCCTATTCTGAGTACTCCCCGTTTGACCCAACTCCTCCATGGTAGGGCAGAGCTTGACCTGATACAGCCTGTTCGGTCAGTCAGCCACCGATTGTCAAACAGGGGTTGGCGATAAATTTCCTCCCAACGGCCCGGGGGGGGGTTATCGGGGAGTGGAAGGCGCCTCCACGTTGTCAACAGGGATGGCAGAAATTTGTCTCTTGGCTGGTCTTCGTCCTCCTGTTCAGGGTGTTCCAGGCGCCTGTCCCCCCTTTGTACAATTTTCCGTGGGATTGTCCAAAACCGGTCCTCCAACCATGTAAGTGGATGTATCTCTGGGGGAGCTGCCGGGGCCATGCGGGCTAAATGCTTCAGTATTAGGACACTCCACGGGCTTTGGGAAGAAAATATCATTATTTTGACCCACTTAAGACTCAGTGCTTGGATTTGTGTTGCAGGATCTATGATCGCTAAGCCCCCTCGAGACCTAGGCTGGATGATTGAGTCCCATGCTACACTACTGATGACCTTACTGTTTTCGCTATCCCCCCTCCAAATGAAAGTTGCTGCCTTACGTTTGATTCTTTTTAATGCCCCTTTACTTAAAGGCCAGAGCACCGATTTGTACCATAATGCTGCAAAGGCCATGTTGTTTATAACCAGTGCTCGGCCATAGAGGGAGGTGTGCTTGTTGTTCCAGTTAAGGAGCTTCTGCAGGGCAGGAGTACTTACCCACTCATCATTTGTTGGTGGACAGCCAAATGCAGTCATGGATACGCCTAGAATCCTCATCGGGGCCTCTAATGGTTTCCATGCTACTTGCGGCGATTCTGGGGGGCGCCCCCCTCGATAGTGGATCCACCACCCCTGTGTCTTGCTCCCCCAGTTTACTGACATGTCTGAGACCTTTGTGAAATTTTCCATCATTTTCTGGATTTCCTCCAGATTGTTGTGTGTAGCCTGTACCATGATCGTGAGATCATCTGCAAAAATGGAACAGACAAGAATGACCTCCTCTGGAATGCGGGAAATTCGGATCCTGGTGATGTTCTTATGTGCTCGGAGGTTGGCTGCCAATGCCTCCATGAAACAAAAAGGGGGCGATCGGGTCGCCTTGGCGCACCGAGCTCTCCAATTTTAGAGGTGGTGCCAAACACCCATTAACCTGTATACAAGTAGTCGCGTTCTGGTGCAGGATTCGAATCCACCGTCGGAAGACCGGCCCAAAATTCATTTTTTCTAGACATTTATCCAGAAAAAGCCAGTCGACGTGGTCGTAGGCTTTTTCAAAATCAATGAAGATCAGGGCCGCATTCTGGCGGTCGTTTCGGGCTAGCTGTAGGACTTCGTGAACTAGAAGTATGTTATCTTGTATGTTTTTGTTCTGTATGATTCCAGTTTGAGACGGGTGGATAATGTCCTCCATCACCGGGATCAAACGGTTAGCCAGGGCTTTTGACAACATTTTGTAGATGACCGTGAGAAGCGTAATGGGCCGGTAGTTGCGGATATCCATCTTGTCCCCTTTTTGTACAGGAGAGTCAACACTCCTTGCCCTACCCTTTCGCCCATCTCTCCAGTCTTCCATACCTCCTTATATTATTCCATAATATCCGGGTTTAGATAGTCCCAGGTGGACTCCCAAAATTCTTTAGGGAAGCCGTCTACGCCCGGTGCTTTGTCTTCTTGCATTTGTATGAGGGCCGTCCAGAGCTCTTGTTTAGAGAGCGTAGGCTTGAGGGATGCTCAATGCTCCTGTGACAACGCCTTTTCCATGGGGCTTAGAAAGTCGTCTATCAGGCTGTTATGGGTTGTTTTGTCCGGATTGTGTATGTGTGAGGAGAAGAGGTCCTTGTAAAAATCACGAGCGATTTTAGTGCATCCAGCCGTGGTCGTGACCGGTTCCATCTCCCTTGCCTCTGTCTGATAGAGTACCTCTATTGTGGTATGTTTGCCCCTCGGTCGGGCCAATCCGAAAAAATGTGCATCCATAGTGCCTTCTGTTGAAGAAGTTGTCTGTCTTGCTCTCAGTTTGGCTCCCTGCGAGCGATATTTTGCAATGTCTAGAAGTTTTCCTTTTAGCTCTTGTATTTGATTATAAGTCCTTAGGCCTGATTGCTCGTGCTCATCCGAACTTTCTTGCTGCTCGTATTCCGATAGCTCTCTAATCATCTGAATTTCCTGTTGGTGTCGCTTGGCCGCCAAATATTTAGAAAATTCATTACTTTTCCTGGCCAGGAAGAAGAGACCATTATTGAACCATGCAATTGGTAAGTCGTGCAATTGTCTCTTTTCTTTCCAAAAATCCCAAACTTGTCGCAGGTATTCTTGGTAGGATTTCATCTTGAGTAGTGAGGCGTTGAGTTTGTAGTAGCTGGCCCCTTGATCTGGGCGTTTGCGGAATGTCCAGATGGCCAGACACATTCTGTGGTCCAGGCCAGGGTATGGGCTCGCAGGTAATATGGCAGTTGCAGTCAATCCGCCTACCAGATCCTCTGAAGCCAGAATCAGATCAATGCGAGACTTGGATAGCCTGTTCGAGTCATTATGCTTAACACAGGTGGGATGGCTTCGTCTGAACGTGTCGAAGAGCTGGAGGGAGGAGCAGAAGTCCCCTATCATGCTTTCGTCCTCTTCCACATTGTGGGCTGTGGATGGCTGTATTCTCCATCTGTCCAGCCCTCGGTCAGGAGCTGCGTTATAGTCCCCAGCCAACACCACCGGAACGCCGGGGGTGGCACCCTTTTTATTTTTTCCAAAAAATCTCGTCTTTCCCGGGCGGTGTTAGGGGCATAAAGGGAGACTATGCAGATCACCTCCAGCTCAAGCATTCCCAATATGGAGACCCAACGACCGTCCTCTTCATCTTTCTCCCAGTGGAGGACTTCAAAGTGTGACTCCGGGGGGACCCATATTGCGACACCCGCTCTCCCCGGGGTAGGGGTATAGGCGTGGTAGCTCTGGAACGACCATACCTGCTTTCTTGCCCTGTGATGCTCTGGTTGGTCCATCAAGTGAGTCTCTTGTATGCATACCACGTCGGGCCACACCTTCCCCCCTACCCCTCGCATGAGGTCCCGCACGCCTTGCGAAAATTAATGGCCCCGCACGCCTTGCGAAAATTGTCGGCGACGCGGCAACCGACGAACCGTTGAAGCTAGAGGGCCTAACCCAAACGCGCGACGACAGACGCCACGTGTCTGCACCCGAAGGCCCAACCTATCGGAATCACAACCATCCTGGGCAGACCCCTCCCCGAAACGTCGTCATCAAAACCGACGGATCGGACGACCCTAAATGCACCACGCATGCCATATGCCCTATGCTGCATGACCCGACTACCATCAGACCGGAAATAACTTGTCCCCCTTACCCATATTGCATCTATGCCCCTGGAACTTTGCCATAGGAGATCTCAGTTCCGACCTGGGACTCCATCCCCACTTTCCCCAAAAATCCTTGGCACACCCCTTTTCGCACTTCCAGACCCACATCCCACTCCGATCAGGAAGTCGCGCCGGGCGTGAGGTTTGGGCGTCACAGTGCCAAGGATTTTAGGAAAGTGGGGGTGGAGTCCCAGGTCGGACCTGGGATCTCCGGTGACAAATTTCAGGGATAGTTGTGCAAGATGGTAGGTGCGGGTCGCGTATGGCTCTTATGCTTTCGAAAGGGAAGTTACCATCCCCGCTGGTTTCCGCGGCGGGGCCGTTCATATTTGATGAACCGGTGGAACACTGTGGGGGTCGCTTTGCCCGAACAACTGCTGGGGTCGCTCGTGGAAAACCTCGGAATCCGACGAGGCCGGCCTCAGATGGAGGCTGTGTGCTCGCTGCTCGGCCTCGGTCCGGGTTCGTCGAACGAATCCCACGGCTCGGTACACGCTATCTTGCTGGCACTTGGAGCACGAGGTTCGGGGCCAGTAGGGGGCGATCGCATGCCAAGGGGCAGCAGTCAGGCAATGAAAAGGCAATAGTACGAGGCGGTAGGGAGGGAAGTCCGTTTCAAGGACGAGAATACCAGGCTAGGCGATGACGTGGGTTACGTGTGAGCTGGGGAATTGGGAGGGAAAGGGGATTGCGCTTAAGGCCCGTTTGATGTGCCATTCACAGACCCGTTCGTCTCCTGTCTGATAGCAAAATTTCAGAGGATTGGGTCTGGGTCGTGCGAGAAGATAGGCGTTTTCCCACTCCTAGTAGTGCTCCCAGAATCGCCGTGCCTCAAACTTTCTCGATTCGTGATATGGAACGGAATTTCGTTATCCATGCCGTCGTAAATTTCGTCATGGGGTCCAGAAACAGGTCTTGCAGACACGCGTGTGACCAATGTCCTTCTCGGTCGCGCTTACACGTGCGTGCACAAGATCGTGCTCTCAGTCGGATGGACCTGGATCAGATGGCTATTTTCTGACGGGATAGTCATCTAAGTCAGGGAACGATTACGCATTGAATCAAATGCTCGCTCCTCGGTAGAGACATACACCCACCGAGACGGCAACCTTTCCCATCAGACTTGTCTATACGACCTCGAAAGAAAATGGGAATAAGAAATCAACATGTACTCATGCATTAAATCCATCCATTTATAAGGAGAACGACATGCATTCCCATTAAGCCAAAGAGCTTGCAAAGATCTTACGCAAGCGCCCGAGAGACCGATACGCTCAAATTCTCAATAAGGAGGAGGAATGAGGGAGAACAGATCGGGTGTATATCTGCAGCCGCGTGGGTAAGCGGCGGCCCTAAGGGTCGAACTTTCTCGGGCGGGAACACGACTGATCATACGATTTCCTGAAGAAGGGGGAAAATGGAGGCCAGAAGTCGGCAAGTACACATATATCACGCCACTTTAGCCAAACGAATCTTTCATTCACATCATCATAGCCTAGAGTGCACAAAAGTCATACTCAACCGATCATCGTGCCCAATCCGACAAGTCACTGAGAAACAAAGACACGGATGAAAAATTAACTCATTCATCATTCACCAACAAGAAAAAAAAGTCAGAGATAGCCGCAAGCAAAAAGATGGTTGGCGCCAATTGTCAAAATTGCATAGATGAGGGGAGAAAAGACACTGTCTCGACACGTCCACTCTCTCTCTCTCTCTCTCTCTCTCTCTCTCTCTCTCTCTCTCTCTCTCTCTCTCTCTCTCTC
>BFEA01000259.1:204259-218329 GCA_003427395.1 Chara braunii | reverse complement strand
TCTCTCTCTCTCTCTCTCTCTCTCTCTCTCTCTCTCCACATCACCTCCAATGAAGGCAGTCCGTCGCCTCGCATCAACACAGAGTTGTTACCCCGCTTGGTCCGAGCATACAAGCCAGGTTCGCCCGTGCTCCACAGTCCGTCGAGGCCCCCACGTCAACCCCGCATACTTGGCACCAGCTCGTCGGATCGCCCAACTCTCTCGTCTACTCACCTTCCTAGCTTGCTCATTAGCCGATCCTCACTGACCGCACTAACTTCCAAATTCATAGAGAGCCAACTAATCGCACTGGCGAAATTTATAGCATGCTTGTTTGCGCAAAAAACCTGGGATTAGTATGCCTGAGCAGGGAAAAGAGGAAGTGCCTACGTCTGCAAGGCCAGGCTGCGGCGCGGGGGACGAAGCCACTCTCCACGCGTCGATGCAGTCATGCAATATTGGAACCAATTAGAACGGAGAAGGAAGCATGCATGTACGGGCGAAGGTGGGGCGGGGCCCCAGATCCTGCTGTGGTAAGGCGCTTGCAAGCAAGAAACGTCGTATAGCCAGATTTAGAGGTGCCTAAATTCCTAGCCTAAATCCTAATTACGAAAGGAAATTCCGAAAGGAAATTCCGAAAGGAAACAATTCGGAGAGCTCGCGGGGGCTCGACATCAGTTCGAAAAATTCAAAAGCGACGTTCCCGCGCGATGATCACACCAAAATTCCCAGTTCCCACAACTGAACAAGAAAAAAGCTATGACAACACTTATCTTTTGCGCTTGCCAAGGCGTGGTCACTTTAACTGCCTACCCGGGACTTTCCCGACCCTGGTCCGAAAGCCAAAAAAAAAAAGAAGCGAGGGCATCCATGCAACTTGACCGACCGACCCATCTGAATGCTTCTCACCCGACCAACCCGTCCAAACCTGTGAAGCAGCTTCGCGCAAAAAGTCGCGTGGTTACGGGAAACAGTTTGTCATATATGTGACACCCAGGGGGTTCCAATCTTGAGCAAGTTCCCGCTTGCTCCTTCAATTGTCCGTCAATCCCGTGTGATTGACGCGGAGTTGACACGTGCCACTTACCGCAAGATGAAAGTGTGAAAGTTATCCAGGTGGCATTCGCGACACCGATCTAAAGGTTGTCGGGGAAGGGCAGTCTAATGACGGGAGGAGGGAGGGGAGGGTGAGCTTGGAGGAGGGGTGGTAGAAAACGATTCCGCTCCCGATCTCCTGTGGGAAGCCGGGTGTAATGGATCGTGCGATGTATGCAAGGGTAGCGATGATCCTGGTGAGGGAGGGAGGCAAGGTAGTCGGGATAGAGAGTGCACAAGGTGCGGGGGATCGCGGCACAAAGATCCTTATACCCTTCGCACGCGGGGATTACTCCCAAGATTATACAATTTGTTAGAATCTCGCCATGCCGCGCTGAAGAGGAGGATGTGGAGAGGGAAATGGATTACGATGGATTTAGTGGAGGCGTGCGGGAAGATGGTGACACCAAGACGGGTAGCGTAGAGCTGGTGGAAGAGGGAAGGGGGAAAAGGATACCAGTTGGAGGGGAACGGGGGCCGTCCTGTGATTTGGTGGATAGCGAGGTAATCAAGGGGACGGCGGGATAACGACCAGGGACGAAGCCCGAGTGCCCGCATCTCCACGTAAGCGAACTGTGGGCCTCTGAGGTGGAGGGGATTGAGCCGGCGTTGGACTTCTTCTGCGGCGTCTGCCTTTAGATCCCTCCGTGGTGGCGACATCATCTCCTCCAAACTCCTTTTGCGGTAGCTTCGGGTTGAAAGCTGGATCGTCCTGCAACAGCCTCGCGCCGGGCTCGTCCGACTCCTGTACTGGGCGCTTCTCTTTGGCCCTCTCCCGTCTCCTCTGAGCCACTACTTCGTCTTCCTCCTCTCTCTGTTCGCCGGAACCGCCTGATTCGTCCGACCCACTTCCCTCCGACCCGGTTTCCTCCGATTCGCGATCGTCTGGGTCGTCCGATCCGGCCTCCGAGTCTTCTTCTTCTTCGTTCATGTCTTCCTCCTCTTCTTCTCTTTCTTCTTCCTCTTCTCCCGTTCCCACCTTCCCTCTTCGGATGATCGGATCCCATGAGGTGATATCGGTCACATCGATAACCAAATAGTCACCCGACGAAGGGAGGTAGATGTTATCGCCGTTGAGTTCCATGCACGTGGACCACAATAGCTGTTGCCCCCTGTGGGGCCAACGTTCGAGGGAGCGTCGCGGGCGTGGATCGTTTGTCGCAGCGCCACATGATCTCTAGAGGTAGATCGTCCACGAACTGGGCCAAGAACACTAGAACTTCTGCAGGTAGGGAGAAGGGCCTCATAGGCATCTCGTCCCGCCGGGCTAGCAAGCATTCGGGGCCCGGTAGGGCACGAGCCCATAGCAGGAGCCCGCCTAGCCTGACACCAGTACCACTGTCGGTACCCGGTCAGTCTTGTCCAATCAATCAGTCCGCTAGGGGTATACCCCAACTGTTGTTTGTTTTTCGTCATTCACCATTTTTGCACTTGTTGGAGTACGTGCGGTGTTGAGTCTACGTCGGAGCTGCGCTGTCCCTTCCACCTCCATCTCCACTTCCTCCTTCTTCTACCCCTCCGTCTCCATCTTGTCGGACCGCCATCCCGGCGGGTCGGCACACTGGTATCAGAGCAGGCTTTCCTCCATGCTCCCCTGACCTCCCTCCACTATTTGTCACGTGGCTTGAAAAAAAAAAAAAAAAAAAAAAAAAAAAAAAAAAAAAAGCTCGCCACATTTATCCCCAGATTTATTGTTCTTTAGCTTGTTGGAAAGCTCTCGACGAGCCGCTTCCACCGAGCTATCGATTGCTAAGTTCTATGTGTTGGTTCAGGAGCTGCAATCGTTCAAAGATCGCGATTGTTTTTTTTTTTTTTTTAAGCTTTAAAACCGCGCGCGCTCGTTTTTCAACGAGCGCTATTACTGCAGACAACGGCTGGTGTCGCGCCATACCTCGTTGGAAGCGGCTTTCAAAAAGATTTCCAACGAGTCCTCTTTTGCCAAATTTCACCCAGCGGGTGAAAAGTTATTCAAGTTGGCAAAATAGTGTTTGTCATCTACCTCCCCTCTCTTTGTTTGTGACCATCTCCAACAGTGCCACGTGGCAGCTTGCTAAAGATTGAAGACCCCCCTGGCTAGGAGGCTGCACTACAGTGACATCTGGGTGGCTGATCAAGATCTCAGCCCACCCCAGATTTTTTTATTGCAGTGGCATCAGGCCAGCAACATCTTGAAGGCCAAGATCCTGTGGATCTTGGTAGTGGTCTGCTCTTGGCCACCCAAGAGCTTGGTATCACCTTCCTACCCACTAACCTACTCTCCCCTAACCCCTTTTCTCCCCCCCCCCATCATCTAGTCATATTTTCGCCCCCCCTACCACTACTCTCTAATCCTACCTTCCTTTCCACTCATTTTCCACAACCTTTTTCTCTCCTCTCCTCCCCACTCACCATCTCCCACTAATCTCATTTACTCCTCTCCACCTTTTTCATATCCTTCTCTCCCATTCTACCACCCTCCTCCCCTCCTTCCCTCCCTTAACTACAACCCCATCATCTCCCCCATCTCCCACTTTACTTTTTCTCTCTTTTCACCTATTTCTCTCTTCCTCCATCACTTTTCCATTCCCCTCAACCCAACTTCGAATTTTCTGTTTTTCTTCTTTTCTCTTTCTCTTTGATTTAAATTTTCTCTTTTCCTCCAAAAATTTGAATCATTTTATTCCTTACTTCTTTTCTCATCTTCTGATTTATTTTTATTTTTATTTTATTTATTCTAAAAATTCGATTTTTTTTTTTTTTTTTTTTTTTTTTGCAGCATCTCTATATCTTGCTGGGACTTAGTCTTTTCTGTTGTCGGCGCATATTTTGACCCCTTGGGGATAACGAAGTTCTGCCGAAATTTTGTCGTTCCTCCTTACTTTCTTCTTACCGCACATTTTGACCCCTTGGGGGTAGCGAAGCACTGACCAAATTTTCCCATTTTACCTAGTCTTTTTCTTGACGGCACACTTCGACCCCATGGGGGTAACGAAATGCTGCCGAAAGTTTTGAAAAACTCCAAAACTTAGTTTTTATACACTCTCCTCCACCCCCTTGTTTATTTATCTATTTATTTATTTATTATTTATTAATTTTTCCGAAAATTTTAATTTGCGGCATTTTGAAAGTTAGTGTGCTCCTTTTGCTCTTTCCTTCCTCTTGGCACATTTTTAACCCCATGTGGGGTGGGAAAATGTTGCCGAAAATTCCAAAAAAATAAATATTCTCTCTCCTCACTCCTTACATTTTATTTATTTATTTATTTCTATTTATTTTTTTATTTTATTTTATTTGATTTATTTTCTTTCCTCCTCCCTTCCAGAGTTATTATTATTTTTTCTTGATTAGGTCGCCGCTACCCTCCCCTAACCACCTAAACTCCGGTTATTATTTAGGGTTCTCCTAGCCCCCCCTACTCTCCCGCCTCCTCCCGTCCAGCACCCTGAACCCGAATGACTCCTCTCCCCTTGACCAGATTCGCGCCACCATCTCACACGCGACCCGCTGGTCACGGGGCGAGCCGACCCACGATTACCGACTCCGCTCTCGCGGTCCACTCCCTCTCACCGGTGGTCCCCTGTCCCCATACCACAACCCATATCTCCCCCCACCTCCCACCATGTCTACTTCTCCACCGCCCACTGAGAGCGCTACAACCGAGGAGATAGCCGCGGCACAGTCCACATCCCAGGTCACCGCACAGTCAGCGGCTCATGATCAGGTCCATGCGGACACCATGAACCTTCATGCCGTCTTTGTAGCAATCCAGGCGCAACTTAGTATACTGGACCATTGCAAGCGCAAATAAATGTGCTTGCCCTTGACGTCAACCGTCTCAAGGGCTCTCCCCATCGCTCTCCCCTCCACTCTCACACCCCATTGCCTGCCGGCTCACCGGCCGGTTCCCCACGACTCCGGCGGCACAGACGTGGTGGTTCTTCCTCCCTTGTGGCTCAGCCCCAACACTCCCACTCAGCAGTGGTGAGTGCCGCTGCCGCTCAAACCACCCCGTCTGTTGTGGCACCTCCCTTGGCACCTGCCGCCCCTACCGTCTCTATTGTTGCCGCAGGTGCTGCGGTCCAGATACCACCATCTGGCCCAACAGTTTCATCGACCCACACCGGTGCTGCTTCCCAGCTTCCTGCACTGGTCGCGGCATTACGACTTCGCCCTCTTCTTCCCGCCTTCGTTCCCCTATCCCCACAGCAGGGTACCACCCAGGCTGGGACTCCTCTTCCCGCTGGGAGACCCGCTCCACCTCCTCCACCTCAGACCCTGCATACCCAACGAGTGACCAGTTTACACTCCACCATTGCGCAGGCTCAGACGGAGATCCTGGCCCTTAGACAGCCTCACCCTTCAAAGGTTGCTCACCCTTCTTCTTCCTCCACCACCTCATTGACCCCCATCATGCTGGTTCGTTTCCCTCGACCGGCTCCACCACCTCTTCCCTCTTACCTAGCCATCCCGGGACAGCTGCCCGCGGCCGTTGCCTCCTCGTCTATTGGTCCATCCGCTAGCGGCCACTACCCACAGCCTTCCCCCACCTCTGCCCCTGCAGCGGCCCCGACTTACGCCGCCTCAGTGCACTAGCCTCGATCTTTCTCCCCCCGCCATCAGCACAGTGGAGATCCTCTTGTGCGCACCACGGACATTCCCGAGTATGATGGCATATCCCGTGTCTCTCGCTGGTTGCAGATAGCAACGTGCACAGTCTCTCTGACGATCACCAGTCAAGAGTTGTGGTGCGATGTGCTCGCAACCAAATTGTGAGGTAGTCCTTCCACCACGTGGGACGACTATTATACCCAGCGCCTCCGCGTGGGTGAGGTCCCTACTCTTGCAGACTTCGCGGCTTTCCTTCAGGACCGCTTTGGCGCTCGTCATGATGCCACTGACGCTTTGGACCACGTCACCTAGAACCGATGGTCCGGGTCCTCTACACCGGCTGACCTCAAGCGTCACATCCGGGTGTTTCAAGATGCCTGCCTTGTTTGTGACGAGACGTTCCTACCGGAGGTCACACTCACCGACTGGTTCCTCGCCAGCCTGCCGACCGACTACCGCTTAGAGCTATAAAGGCGATCATTCTCTTCCGCGGAGCAGGCATACGAGGCTGCGCGTCAATACTAGAGGATGTGCAGTCGCTTCTCCGTCTCCCCATCCTCTTTGTGGCCAGCGGCCACCTCCTAGTCTCGCGGTACCACCAGAGGCCGCTCCTCTTTTGCTGGTCGTTTTCGTCGCCCAGCTCGACCTGGAGCGTCATTCTCTCGGCAGTATAGTTCTCTCGAGTATGGAGAAGATTCCTTTAGCCGAGCTTGACCCTACCACTGGGGACGCCCCCGAGAACATCGAGCTTCGGGACGTCATCCAGTACCACTTGGATGACGACACTGTCCCGGTGGCCGAGCGCTTGCAGATGGCCATGTGTGCCATGGGTCTTGCGCGCAGTCGGGTTGCACAGGCTGGCGCTCGCACACCCACAGTTCCTCCGATAGACCTCCCGCAAGGTTTTATCCCTCCTCGCGGAGCTCTATCCCCTGAGGAGCGTGCCGCCCTTGAGGCCCGGCGCGGCTGTCTTCGTTGCCACCAGGATGGACACACCTCACGATGTCCATACCATACCGCCCTCGATCGGCACTACGCTGATATCTCTCGCCAGCGTCGATCTCAGTTCCCCTCGGGCCCCGCCTGGCCAGCCCCACCCAGTGTACCACTGAGGCCTCGCACGTAGCTGGCTTCCCGACCACCGAGTCGCGGTTTGCCCTTTTGGCTACCCCACCAGAGGATCCTCAGGACACGACAGACGCAGTTCCCTCTACCCCATCATCTATCGAGGTACCGTCTGCCTCATAGCAGACCGCCGCATCTAGTGCTTCCCCTCCGAGACTTCCGACGTGTCGCGCCATTCGCACAACCCGTTGTAGCGCTCAGCTGGCGACTCGCAATGACGTCGTGTCATCTTTCCTGGACTTTAGCATTCTTCAGGCTCATCAGGAGTGACTTACGAGACACGTCAACGTCCTGCGTCGTCTTCTCGCTCTGCTTTCTGACCCTGATCGCACCCTACCCATTATCCCTATTCGCCTAGGGATATCTATGAGGGTGTACCGCGCTTTATGAGACTCTGGCTCGCAGGGAGATTTCGTTCACCCTCGAGTGGTTGAGGAAGCTCGCCTAGCTACCTTTGGGTCCCACTCTCCTATCTCCGTTACCCTCGGAGATAACAAGACACAGCGCTTCTTCGATTAGACGGTCCCCGACCTCCACTTCTCCCTCACCCTCCAACCACCGGATAGTACCCAGGCGCCTCGACACTACCATTTCTCTCCATACTTCGACGTGCTAGAGACTGGGTACGACTTTATCCTTGGCACTCTCTGGTCTCGCCAGTTCCGTAACACAGAGGCCGAATGGGTGACCGAGACACTCGTTCTCAAAACGAAGTGTGGTCAGACCCATCGCGTCCCCTTAATTGGAACCACGGGCGACACTCCTCCCGACCTACCTCCCCAGGATCCTCGTCCCTCAGGGTCCCACCCCGACATCGCCTTCACTTCCCCTCGTCAGTTTGCTCACTTCATACGACAGGAGGACGTCATGTTCTACTCAATGAATGTCATGTATCTTCGTCGTTATGATTCACTCTGTCCCGAGGTTGAGCTCATCTCTCTGGAGCCCGATCCCCGTGACCCTTCCTCCATCTTCGCAGCTCCCATCTCTACGTCCACCCGTTAGCCTGCGGATACCCCCTCCACATCCCAGGCCCCTGCGCCGTCGACTGTTGAGTCAACAAATACGTCTCGTGCCGATGCAGACATTGAGGAACTCACACGGTTCACGACAGACTTAGAGTCCGCCATTTGCGACCTGATTCGAGAGTACCGCGACGTCTTCCCTCCATATTTCTCATACAGGGGGATCCCTCCGATGTGCGGTGTTGAGCATTCTATCCAGCTCGTGCCTTACTATCGTGTTCACCATCAGGCACCGTACCGACTCTCGATTCCAGAGGCGACGAGACTTAAGCGCCAGCTTGAGGAGCTCCTTCGACTGGGTTTCATTAAACCCAGTAACAGTTACTCCCCTTGGGATGCACCTGTCCTCTTTGCTTGCAAAGCGGACGGAACTCTCCGCCTCTGCATCAACTACCGCGACCTTAACCGTTACACGGTTAAGAACAGCTATCTCATGCCCCACGTGGATGAGTTGTTTGACCGTCTGGCAGGCAACCGCTTCTTCACGAAGATCGATCTTCATAGCGGTTATCATCAAATCCGCGTTGTTGTAGAGGATCAGTCGAAGACCGCCTTCCGGTCGCGTTTCGGCCACTACGAGTTCACTGTGATGCCATTCGGCCTCACCAATGCACCCGCCACCTTCCAGATGGCGATGAACGACATCTTAAGGGACATTATTGAAAAATACGTTCTCGTAAACTTGGACGACATCTTGGTCTACAGTCATACCTTAGAAGACCACATAAGACACTTCCGCGATGTCCTACAGCGCTTACGCAAGCATGACTTCTATGCCAAGCTTAGTAAGTGTCGCTTTATCTAGCGCAAAGTGAACTTCTTAGAACATCATGTTTCTGACCAGGGTCTTCACATGGACAACGTGAAGATCACTGCTATTGCAGAGTGACCCATCCCCACATCTGCCAAGCAGCTTCAGAGTTTCCTAGGCCTCACCAACTACTATAGTAATTTTATCTAGGGATACGCTAGGTATTCCTACGTCCTTACCTCCACCCTCCTCCGGAAGAACCCGCTGTGGTTTTGGACACCCCTCTGCGAGGACGCTTTCCACGACCTCAAGAAGGCGACGACTTGTGCGCCGGTTGTTCGCCTCCCAGATTTTGATCCCCCCTTCATCGTCACCAGTGATGTGTCAGATTTTGCAGTAGGAGCAGTATTTTCTCAAGTGTTTCTCTCTCCTCCTGATTCACCTTATCCCCATGTTCCTTCTTTCCCCCCCTCTCCTGCTGACACTGCTTCTCGATTAACGCCTATCCTTCCACCACTTCTCTCAACTGACAGTCCGCCCATTATTTACTCCTCGACCGCGCGGAGGATGGGACTATTGAGACTCGTGCTGGGGATTGCCCGATCGCCTTCTACTCCCATCAGCTACTGCCTTCCGAGATAAACTACAATGCTGATGAACGTGAGGTTCTCACAGTAGTTTATGCTACCCGGTACTTGCGTCATTACCTGCACGAGGTACCCTTCATGGTGCGCACAGACAACTCAGTTGTCCAAGCTTTCCTCACGAAGCTCAAGCTTTTCCCTCGACAGGCACGTTGGTGGCGTGACTTATCGGAGTTCAGTTTCACCACTCAACCCATCAAGGGTGAAACGAACCGTGTCGCTGATGCCTTGTCCCGCCGCCCTGATCACAATCAGGAACCCATTCATCTTACTGCCATCTCCATCACCACTGTTGATCAGTCGGTGATCGGCGCATATCGCACCCAGTACCGTCACTGCCCGGATTATCGCGTCATCCACGAGACACTGTGGAGTGGCAAGACCGTTCCCTGATACTCCCTTGGTGAGAACGGTCTCGTGTACTGGCATGGTAGATCTGGTCAGCTAGAGACACGTATCTGCGTTCCCTCCACCAGACAGCTCCGCGTCCAGGCTGTAGTAGAGTTCCATGACCAGGCAAATGTCGATCATATGGGCTTCCACAATATGTCGGCTCGTGTTTGTCACCTATACGTCTGGCCGAAGTCTAAGAACTTCGTCAAATCCTTAATCTAGGAGTGTAAGGAGGTGAACAGTACGAAGCACCTCCCCTATGAGTTACTTCAGCCCTTACCCATACCCGAGGGTCGTTGGCAGTCCATCTCGATGGATTTCATTGGTCCCCTCCGCCCACCCACTTAGCGCGGTCATGATGTTATCTTGGTTGTCGTCGATCGCTTCACGAAGCGTGCACGTTTTATCCCGTGTCGCTATCGCATTAGCGCCCATGAGGTCGCCGACATCGTCTTCGACCGAGTCGTGAGAGATCACAACTTACCTTAGAACATTATCTCCAACCGTGACCCGCGCTTTACCAGCACATTCCGGTGACACCTACACAAGGTGTACGGATCCCAGCTCCGCTTCTCATCGTCTTACCACCCTCAGACGGATGGTCAGACTAAGGTCACCAATAAAACTCTCGGTAATATCCTCCGAAAGTTTGTTAGGGATAACCAGCAGTGGGCTTTACACTTAGTCCACATAGAGATTGCGTACAACCACTCCGTTTCGCCAGCCACGGGGATATTGCCATTCTATTGCGACCTCAGCTACCACCCTCGCGTACCCGCGGACTTCCTACGACCATCGAGGTTGCGCCCAAACACTCGTTATCCTGCGTTGAATGACTGGATCGCCCACATGGCGGCGATTATGAAGCGCGCACACGAGAGTCTAGCCGACTCTCAGATTCGCATGGCCGCACGAGCGAACCGATCACGAATGGATCATTCATTCAAAGTCGGTGACGATATGCTCGTCGATGCACGCCACTTGCAGCTCGAAGCAGGTACGCTTCGCAAGTTAATGCGTTGTTTCTTCGGCCCATGCCGCATCCTTCAGGCGGTCGGTTCTGATACTGCCGCTAGTCCGGTCAGCTTCCGTGTGAAGCTACCTGATTACCTTCGACAGGCTCACGTACACGATGTTTACCACGTCTCCTTGTTGCGTTCTTATCGCAGACCGTCCGAGCGCTTCGCCTGACGTCCTTATGAGCGTCCTCCACCTATTATGGTGGACGGTCACGAGGAGTTCGTTGTTTCCGACATCATATCTCGTCAAGTTACCGACGACACCCCTCCACGCATCGAGTACCTTGTGCATTGGAAGGGCTATCCTGATGAGGAGGCTACTTGGGAGCCCCTCGAGCACCTGGCCCACGCCCGGATGTTTGTGAGTGCATATGATCATGCTCGTCGTGATAAGACATCTGCTCCTACTCAGCCGACTGACCCTTTTTCTCCTCCGGCTGAGGAGATTGCTGAGGACGAGCCCGCTCCCTCCGAGGCCGTTCTTCAGCAGCAGATGGACGCCTCCACGCGTCCACATCGCACTCGCCAACGTCCTCGGCGTCTTGACGATTGACACTCTGATCACCTACTATCACTGCACTGACTCACAACATCAGGTACTCTATCATCAGCTTCTTCAAGATATCAGCGTTTTGCGGCTCTGCTTCGACATCGATCTCGACTCCTACTTCATCGACGTCATCGACCACTTCGACGACTTCATTCACCTTCTCAACTTCAGCCATCTTATCGGCCTCAGCTACTTTGGACGTGACTACTTCATGCCACCACCCTACTTTGTACATTCCCTTGCATCGGTCGCATGATTGTGCTCACTTAACTGGGTCTCTTTGAGTTGGGCTCTCCCTTAGTATCGCATAGGCATTGGGACCGTAACGGTATCTTGGCTTCCTTGCTCCTAGATCTAGCTCGCTCCTCCCCCAGTCGGTGAGTTGTGTGCATGTTTCCCTCACCCATTGCCCTCATCACCCTAGTGCCGGCTATTGCATGCCTCCAATTAGGCATACCTCTACCCTATTCCAGGCTCCCTTTTTTATGGTCGAGTCTGCCATGTGTCACCCTTTCGTCGAGCATTACCCGCCTTGATGGTCTATCTGTTAGGGTCATTGGTTTTGTTTCGCTCCCACTCCCCCATCTTGAGCCTGATGACCTATTCCACCCTCTTGTGTGACTGCCCTTAGGAGTTTCGATTCTTCGGCTGCATTCACCCCCTCTGAGACCATCCCACTCTTAGTGGTTCAGCGACGTGACATTACCTTGTGACACATTGCTCTTTTCCTTTCAGCACTGAGGCCATTGCCTCCAGGACTTTAGGATTGCATCATGCTACATGTCATTTTCTACTGTTAGTTAGGATATGTATACCAGGCATTTGCTTTACATGTGACATTAGGTACCTTAGGCTACATCGCATGGACTCCGCATGGAGCTCCGCATCCTAGATTTCTTAGCTTTCTTTATTGCAGAGTTCCGCTGCTTTGCGGATAGCGTGTTTATGGCTCTTGCGATCCATTACAGGTCTGAGGATCGTGCATCGGGCCTCAATCTGCCCTGGCCTACAACCAGGACCTATTTGGCTATTTGCCAGTTCGGCCTGTGGGACCAGGCCGTGGCCTGACCCCACAGGCCGTGTGCTGTTCCAGACCTGCCCGGTACCACTGTCGGTACCAAGCCAGTCCTGCCCAGTCAGTCAGTCCGCTGGGGGTATACCCCAGCTGTTGTCTGTTTTTCGTCATTCATCATTTTTGGACTTGTTGGAGTACGTGCGGTGTTGAGTCTGCGTCGGAGCTGCGCCGTCCCTTCCAGCTCCATCTCCACTTCCTCCTTCCTCTACCCCTTCGTCTCCATCCTGTCGGACCGCCATCCCGGCGGGTCCGGCACAGAAGGAAATTCCTTGGGGTCCAAGGATTCCCCAACGATTTCTTCCTTTTGCCCAAGGGACAACACGTGGTCCCTTGGGCAAAAGGAATCCACGTTTCACGGAGAGGAGCGGGCACATGGGCAGATGGTCGCCCATCACACGGCTCTCCAACCTGAGTAACCTTTGTGGTGTGCCTGACACAGTGGAATTTGCTTACGCTGTGCTTGAAGAAGAGTTGACCATCGTTCTCTCAAGATAAGAAAGGCCTCCTTATCTATCGGTAGTGGTATGCTTGGATGCTGGTTGACCTGATAAAGAAAGCGACCTCTGTGCAACCCATCTCTGTTCGGCCTAGGCTCGCGACGTTGCAACCGAGAATCTGGATCGTGGCGGCACCCTATTGGCTGAAGGCCTCAAGCACATTTGATTTTTTTTTTCTTTTCTTTTTTCTTTTCTGACATCACTCGAAGGAAATGTCCGCGGGCGACGTCCCCGAGGACAGGTGGAACGAAGGGCCCAAATTTCCTTTTGAACCAAAATGAATTTTTCCTTTTGCCCGAGGAAGCTCCGAGGAGGTGTCTAATGAGCCCCATTAGCATATGAAATCAGAGGCGAATTTAGTTAAATCTAGCAGTTAACTCAGGAGGTAGGGAACTCGGAGTAGACAGTTGAATATTGACAATTTATTATTATTTTTTTTTCAAATGTTGATTGGGAATGAAATTGTGTTTGGTTAAACAACTAGTACCTTTGTCGGTTCGGAAAATAGTGGGCCTCCAACCTTTCAGGAGCCTCAGGCCGCAACGAAACGACGGCCGCCGATCAGATTTATCAACGGCAGCCGATGTCGTGCCCAGCCACCTAAAAGTTCCGGACTAGGCGAAAACTTGTCGGAAACTGGATGGCAAAGGTATTAGTGGTTGAAAAAGAATAAGGACTAGAACGCTTTGCAGGATCTAATAAATCCTTACATTTCTCTATCTGAACTGTAGCTTACAAGGATAGATGCCTGGAAACACAGAATGTTGGTAAGTGGGACCATGCCCCAGGAAGTGTGGCTGGCAACAAAGAGGACAGCACTGACAGACCTGTCAGCTCTGACAGAATTGGCAGTAAGCACAATGCATGGGGAAGGCCTGGTAACCTGTGCACAAAGACATGTCATGAAGGATCGGTGCGCTACATAGGCTACGGCAAGAGAGCCCGCCATCACCTGGGCTTGACATGAAGTCAAATGGAGGTTAGGGCTGAGATGAATAATGCCATGAATACGACAAAAGGGGTAGAACAGTTCGGACTGGGAAAGAAAGAAGGTAACCATATGAGCTATGCAGCTCCCCGGACCAATTGACAGGTGTCATGACACTTTGGAGAGCCCACTCCTTGGGCAGGTCTGGCGTCCGGAAATTGAGAGATTTTGGCCATAGCTAGGTACACCCATGAAGTACTGAACTATGGACTCATGTTTGAATCCACGTGCGACCAGATGAAAAAGGCCTTTCTCTCTCTCTCTCTCTCTCTCTCTCTCTCTCTCTCTCTCTCTCTCTCTCTCTCTCTCTCTCTCTCTCACACACACACACACACACACACA
>BFEA01000259.1:191662-203268 GCA_003427395.1 Chara braunii | reverse complement strand
ATTCTTGACATGCACAAAAGACAAAAATCATGGCGGTGCATCTTTCCATGTTGTAGGGGAAGATTCACTCTCGTTTTGCACATTCCGAGAGTAGTGGAGCGAGGGGGGCTCAAGCACTCTCGAAATGTGCAAAACGAGAGTAAATCTTCCCCTAGAACATGGGAAGATGCACAGCCACGAGGCCCCAAGGATGACAAGCATAGGTCGGGAAATCTGAGGACAGACAAAAGAGAAAAAAAAATGAAACGAAACTGGGTTGTTGTCAGCACCAGTATCCCCCAGGGCCTCTGCGTTGTTGTCACGTTGGGCCCCTGTATCCCCATGGCACAAAAGACAAAAATCATGGCGCTGTATCTTTCCATGTTCTAGAGAAGATTCACTAACAGAGAGTGAATCTTCCCCTAGAATATGGAAAGGTACATGGCAACGATCTTTCCTTTTTTTCTTCTTTTCTTTTGGGGCCAACGGCCTGGCCCTCCGACGTGGACGACTAGACTGCAGTTACAAACTCTGCCCTGCAACAGCCACGTGACGGAGGAGTTTGGCCTGCAGTGTAAACTTCAGAGGGGACTTCACTCCAAAACGGAAGTTTAAAAGGTATTTTCAAACTCCAACCCTGACCGTGCCCTAGTTTTCTCAAAAAAAAAAAGGATTTTGGCTGTTGATCTTCGTCATCTAGAGCTGCTCTCTCTTACTCCGTGCAAGCGGGACCTAGGCCCTGGAGGATGGTCTTATCACCTCTAGTAGTCTGCCCCAGACAAGTTTTCACACAGAGTGGGTCTTGCTCCACTACTCTCGACTCACGAAAAGTTTCGTGAGTCCTTCTAGAGCTGTCAGACGTGCAAAACTCTCGAAAAAATACCACTTACTCTAGATGGGTTTGCTCGAGATGCAGTCGCGGAATGAGACGAGCTCTCTGACTGCAATAAAAGACAGTGCTGCCCTGTTCTGATGGTCGGGACACGAGGCGCACTCTCAAAAAAAAATGGTCGGAGCGGGGGTACGAGGGAGCACACTGGAAAAGCATGTCGTCGCAGGCTGGGCACTCTTGACACTTCGAGAGTGCCCTTCGAGAGTGCTTTCTGACAGCTCTCGAAGGGCGTTTTCGAGAGCACCTATCTAGAGTGAGTGGAGCAAGGCCTTACTCTCAAAATTTCGAGAGTATAGAGTAGTGGAGCGAGGCCCAGTGTCACATACAAAAAAAAAAGAGGAGGGCATGAGCTATGGTGGAGTAGGGTTAGGGCCTGGCCACTCAGGTGCTATCATGTCCATGCTTGCAACCATGGACCTGATTTGAAATAAATAACATTGAAAAACAAAACTCGGAAAGAAAAAAAGTGAAACAGTGCACTGTCAGTGGGCACCATCTTTGGAGAGATGGGGGATAGAACCTCTGCAATCCGTACAAAAAAAAAAAGAAAGAAAAAAAGAAGAGAGAATCTCTGCAATTATTTTCATTTTTTGTTTTTATTTTTTTTTAAACTACGACAGTGCCTCTGCTGGCACTGCTGCTACTGTATGAGGGATGGGGGACTATGAGAAAGGGAGGCACAGCTACTGGCAAAATGCTCTGTCTTTGCATTAGCCGGACCCCCACTGGCGGCCCCACCCCATCTCTGACTACCGCTGTTGGGGGCGGGGGGGCAACATGATTTACCTCTTTTGTGAGGCCCTATGCTTGCAGGGATCCCCTCTGTCTATATGTAGTCTTTTTTTTTGTTTTTTTTATTAATATGATTTTTTTTAAGCCCAGGTTGTTGTAGAGGTTGGATTACAGACATATGAGAGTCACCTTCGGCACTCGGCCATGTGATAGAGGCCCCCTAATCCTATAGGACTCCCTCCCAACCTACCTCTTTCGTAATTTCTCCCGGCGCACTCCTACTCCCACTATCCTACCTCAGTGTCTACCACTCAGGATCGTCACCCTCCAAGCTTGGGGGTGACCTGGCCAAACTGTGGTCGTAGGTAAAAGGGCTAAGCTGAGTCCCACACACCCCACTCAGCCCTGATCAAAGCATATTTGTGCGAGCCTTGTCGCCCAGGTACTTCAGGTGCTAGGTATAGACGTTTCACTACAAGTCCCATAGGTGGACCTATTTTGCGTTCGTATCATTCTTTTTTGTGTACACAGCTGTTGTTACTGTTGTTGGGTTGTTCCCTGTGCACACTGTTGTCATCAGTATTTTGTTCTTTTTTGTAGATAGTGAACCAAACATAGGAGGCAGGCAACCCAACCAATCCTGTGGAGAGGTCCCCCGACACAGGAACCCTACCAGTACCGGCCATAGACTGTACTAAGTCTCATTTTCATCAAATGTTTCCTTGTACCATGGGTGGGTCTGTAGGGTCCTAGTTCAGACATTGACCATGGATTGTACCAAGTCTCTTTTCATCAACTGTTTCCTATTCCACGGGCAAGCTGTCCTAAGGGGAGCCCTCATCCTAACCCCTCTCGTGCCTAGTGTCCCCGGATCTCCAACTAGCAACGGGTCCCCCTACTCTAATCTTACCCCAAGAAACCTACCATACCAACCACAGTATGTACTAAGTCTCTTTTCATCAACCGTTTCCTGAATCTATGGGCAGTGTGTACATCTCTTGGTTCTGCCTCCTACTTGAATCTGATAAGCAAATTTGAACACACGACCTCATCCATGCAATCTTCTATCGAACCTACTGAGCTACTGTGGAAACTGAACGATTTGTACGCAATATCGGACTGGAAGGCAAATGAACAATCATCCTCAAGTATGCAAGCCCGCAAAGAACCACTAGAACCAAGAGCATCAGGCAAACATCCCACAGCCCAAACCCAACATACAACTTAGGAGTAGTGGTAGGAAGGTAGTGAAAGGCAAAAACGAATTTGAGAGAAGAACATAGTGTAATGGGGCAAGTAGGGCGCAGTCACGAAAGCAGTTTGTAAATGCATGTGACGAACCACTTCACGACCCCGTGCCATCCTTCGTACCCTTTCTTTTGCTTGTATCATACCAACCCCAGGAAACCCCCGTTTTGATTTCTTGTTTTCGGGTGCCGCATTTTCCTTTTTGAGAGCTTTTTCGACTGATGAGTTCTGTTTTTCTTTTTGCAAAGTCGGGAAATACATGGGAATGTACGTACGCCTTAGCGAGCGCACTGGGAATTGGGCTCGGTAGTTGGGAATTCCGAGATAAGCGGAACTTCGACGTGTCCTTTTTGGGTGTGTGAATGTTCTTGGGCGCGTCGGGGAAAACTCTCGGAATTTTGCGTGAAAACGAATAGACGTAGGATTTTCTTTTCCCACGTCGCTTTTTCGCGCGCGGATATGGTGATTTCAATTTTGAATTAGGATAGAAGCAAGCTGTAACTGTTTCGGTGCCTTTTTCTTTTTTTTGTTAACGGCGCCGTGCATGCAAAAGCTTCCTCCTCTCTGTCCCCCGCATCGCTCCCTCCCGCGCCTCCCTTCACTTCTCCCTCCTTTTTCTCTCTCCCCGTAACTGTTTTTCCTTCTCCCTCTCTCTCTCTCCCGCCTTGCTTTCGCGCGCCCATTTCCCTTTCTTGATCACCTAAATCTTGGACCCGTCTTGCGCCACCTCTCACGCCTTTTCTCTTCTCACCCTCTAAGTCTGGCGTACAACGCCCGGTCGACCCCCAATAACTCCCGCACGCCGATCAGGTGCGTCGATCGATAGGACCTTCCTATCGCCCGACAAATCTGATTGGTTGAACCTTGAGTTCCGAGGGATCAGCATGGCGTTCGTAGAGCACTCTTCTCAAAGTCTTCTCCTCCTGCTTCTCCTCTTACAGCTCAGCTTTCGTGTCACCTTCTCCCCCTTCCATCTCCCCTATTGTAACTATAAAACCCGCAAGCGTGTCCGCAAATCTCTCTTACGTTCTCGACTCTCAAGCCAGCTTCCGGGAAGCATTGGCTAGGCAGAGTGTTTGAAGCGAGTCGGAAAGTCCCGTCGGGCTGACGATAGACTGGCCAAATTCGCGCTGGATCGCCACGACGGACTGTGGGATCTGGGTGAACCGTGTCGAGTATACGACAGCAGGGTGATGATCGCAGTGGTGGGAGTTAGCACGCGACGGTCGGGATCGTCGGTGCGGGTATGAGGATCGATGTTGAGTTGATTGGCTCGGGACCATATTGGAATTAACGGTGAATGCACCTTTGTTGTGGATTGTTATCTTTTGCGTGACTGTACGGCGGTGACGCCGAACTTTTCTCTTCCTGGATCTTGTCATCTTCTATTTTCGACTTTCTTTCCCTCGACTCTCTCTCTCTCTCTCTTTTTGAATGATGATGGGTCTGAATGATTGTCCTTCTCTTGAGTAGGAATGAGTTGGCATCCTGCTTTTGCGTGAAAGAACTTCTTCCGGAACTCTTCCATTAGTTTCCTAGGTAATCCTCCTACGCAAGGACCCCGTCTACTTGTTTTGTGAACGATGGATGCGTGTGCATTGTGCAATGCGATCCATCTTTTCCTGTGCATGTCTCATTTTCGCACCTTCCACAGTGAATGCATGTATAGAGATGCGTGACTTTTTTCGATTTGATAAGACGAGTGTCGTCGGGATTTTATTCGAGAATGCAAGAGTGTTTAGATCTGTAGCTCTGTTTGCACTGCGCATGCCATCTGCCTTATGATGCACGACATCAGCAGCCGAGCCACGGGGCGGCCCTAAGAAACAAGGCGTCCAGGGACCAACGTTGTGTTGAACTGATCGGACCCGTAGCCATATGCGTGATCAAACTAATCTGTGTTTGCTCTCTCTCTTGTGTCAAAAAGATTGATTGGGGAACGCGCGAATCGCTTTTGATGACGTCTTGGAATATTTCGTGATTGATTGACATGTGGACTGACAAGTACCCTTTGATTGGGCGCCAGCCTCCCGTATCTCTTATCCCAACGCGACCTTTTCCCTACAGTGAGGAAATGACACGTGTATGTGAGTGGGACGTACGAGACGCCGTTGCAGAAATCGGCGGGCAATATTACTTCCCTCCGGGCCCTCGGCCAACTGCTGTTTTTGGTTCATAGAAGCCGGGTTTGTTATTATCGATACGCGCTTCCCACTTTACTCGGTATTGTTGCCATTTAACGAGTTAATCGTCATTCCGTGGACGGAAGTAGAACCTCACAAGCCGCGCACTCTGTGCACCGAATGTCAGCGTTTTGAGCGCTACGAGTCCAGGGGTTTCCACTACCGTGTGCGGAGTGAAGACGAGCATACAGAAAAAGCCACGCGACTGAGACCCTCCACGTCAAACTCGGAACTAACCAGCGAACGACGACGGGATTTGATACGAAAACGAGACACGCGAAGCGTGCCCAAGCCTTTCTGTTCTAAACGACGGGCTGTAGCCCGGTGGGAGGCATGACAATACTTTTTGGATTAAATTTGAATCCTTCTCTCTCTTTCCCGCCTGGCCCGCGCGCGCATTCCGCTACTCGCGAAACTATCGACTTGCTCCATCGGACCAACACGGGGGATTTCAGTTCCGTCAGTGTCCCCACACTCAATTTCCAAAAATCATTGGCACACCCCATCTTGTTGTTTTTTTGGGCCTCTTTTCCGCACAGCTAACACTCCGAACAGAAGACAGCACAGGGCGTGAGGTTGGTATCGGAGCCGACCAAGTCGGTTCTGATGATAATAAGTCGAACTGGCGAGAGGTAGGAAATACCCTCAACTAACTCATCGGGATCGCTCAGTAACCCGGTCTCAGTCTAGTGCGGCTGCACCAGCAATACCAATGGTGGACGGTACTAGGGTGATCGTTAGCATCCCTGCCCCCTTCCCTTTCTTCCCTAACCATACTCATCCCGAGGCTTGTCTGGAGGTTGTCGAAGCTCAGAACTACAACGCAGCCGATCTCCCCCGCGTTCTGACATTGCTACTCCGCAACACGTCACATGACTAGTTTAGGAAACATACATGGGTAGATTGGGCTACTTTCAAGACAACTTTTTTAACTCGATTCGATACAGTCAGTGAAGATGCCGCCTGGTACGTGCTAAAAAATCGACCCCAAGGACCCGGGTAGTTGTTGCCCGATTTCGGCGATCGGTTTCAAACCATGTTGGACAAAGTCGGGCAGGATGAGAAATCCGCTCGAGATCTGTTCATTGATCACCTACGAAGTCCGACACTGAAAGGGAAATTGCAGAAAAAGGTTCCGCCGAAAATACACCAGTTCTCGGGATGAGAAAGCGTTGGAGCTAGACTTGGCTGATATAAAAAAATATATCAGCCAGGGAGACGAGGACATTACAGATACCATACGGGATGTAACGGCCAAAAGGCGATCATGGCTACAGGTGGTCGAACGGTTTTATCCCCGCCCCGACCATGACCTTTCCGGTGGGATCGTTTTCGATGTCCCGACTGCTTCTCCTCGCTCTCCCCCGGTGAATCAATCGATCGCAGCCGTAAAAGCGGAACTTCATCTGAACCCCCCTCGCTGGCCGTAACCAATCTACACCTTGCCCAGATGATCCACACGGCTACTATTAAGCAGTCTGAATGGATGGGCAACCTGATCCAAATGCAGGCCGCTCATATGGAACGAATGGAACAAATAATGAGCAGGCTCATTAAGCCTAATCCAGCTCCTGCTCGGCCTGCCCCTGCTTCATTTCCACTGTTACCTGCTCCGCCTGCTCCAGGATTCGCCCCTCAGTTTTCTCATCTAGCTAATCCGGCAGGAAAGATCGAGTGTTTTAACTGTAAACAGCCCGACACTTTGCCCGGGACTGCCTTCTGCCGAAACGAAATCAGCCTCCCCCTGCTGCGGCCCCTGTCGCCCTTAATCAAGGACGAGTGGCCGCTCTGATGGACACGGACCAGGGAGGAGAACTGGTAACGTGTGCCCTAGAACAGCCTTTCTCTTCGACGATAATAGCATCGACCTCAGGAGCTTCTTCCTCTGACGTTGCTGACGTGGTCGATCCCCTCGAGTATCTCCATCTTGCCGGAATGATCGGAGCGATCCGATCGGCCCAAGATGATCTCGAGTGGGTCGATCGCGAGTCCAATTCTGGACCACAGTTTCAGACAGGAGATATTGATGTATTGAAAATGCTCAAGCAATTAGATATTCGCGTACCTATCCCAGTAGGACATCTGCTTACCATATCTGAAGCAGCGAACAATAAACTTCTACAACATTGCGAGAAAAATCAGAAGCGCTTCACCTATCAGCGCATACAACGGATGTTGAAGAAGAAGGAAGGAAACGAGGAGGTTGCGCCTCCCGAGCCTGACACGAAAGAACCCAACGCCACACGAATAGCAGCGATCTCTTTAGCAGACAAAGATCACTTCGTACGAGCCCGACCGGTATTGTGAAAAAGTGCGGAATGTGACTGTGAAGTTTGGGGCAAGCCGTTTAATGCCCTTATTGACACAGGGTCTTCTGCCGTAGCCATATCATTGGATACTGTTAAAAAGACGGGACGACTGGGATCCATTATTCCTCAATCTGGCAAAGACAATTATGTCTCTGCCGACGAGGAGGCAATGAACATCGTAGGCATTATCAAGAACGTTGCTGTAAAAGTCAGGCGAGTACACGTCCTTGTTAACGCACTCGTAATAGATGTACATTCCTATTCTGTGTTATTGGGATTACCTTGGGCAATGACGGTAGGCGCACGTCTGCATTTCGATTCGAGACAACTGGTACTCACGCAAACCGGGGAAAACCTCAAACTGTTCCTTTGCGAGTTTCCACCCGAACGATAAAACGCATCCCTAACCCGGCCCAAATAGGGATGATTCGATGCGTTGATCCCGATGAATGCTCCCCCTCGCGCCTCGGGGATGAAATCAGGGAACAAGAATGCGAAGAAGAGATGCCCAGTAAAGAGGAATGGAAGCATCTGCTTGAACGTTTCGAACATGAAACCCCCGAAGAATTTCAAGTGTGCCCCGATACCGCTCGAAGCTTCCACGTGGATTCTGAAGACAGTGCATTCACGCCTCTAACAACCCAGGTCAGTCCTTCAGTCCTCCTCGGGGAACCCATATTACAAGTTTCCGATCTGGCTGATGATTTGGAACCCCCTCACACATTGTACGAGGGATCTCTCTCCTTACGAACACGTTATTAGCAAACGGAACAGTATTTAGACGTTTTTGTTTTTCCACCTCGATCGTTACTAACGGCAGGAGCTACCATTGCCTTGATTAAACAAGAAGCGGAAGCACAGGTAAATGATGTATCTAATCTGATGCAAGAAATGACGGATCTAATAGGACTAACTGTGGAACCGACCTCGGTTGGTTCAAAAACCGACGCTGAAACTAAACAAACAGAGATGATCAGCCCTGCTGAGTCCCAGATGATAGCAACTGTCTGCTCTGTTCGCACCAGTAGTTCCGTTTTTTCTAGTGTCCATGATCGACGGGAACGGCCGGTTGATTGGATTGATATGCCCTTTAAGATTTCCGGGGAATCTACAATCACCTTGCCAGGCCACGTCCCCGCGGAAATTCGAAAATTATTAATTCGTGTGTTAAATGGCTACGAAGAAGTATTGAGCATACACGATAATGACATCGGCTTAACTAACGTGATTGAGCATGCCATTCTCACGGGAGATCATCCACCCATTAGTTGCGCTCCCTACCGATACTCGCCAGCTCAAAGAGCTGCCGCTTTTCAGCGGATTAAGGAGTTCGAGGCTAATGGATGGATCGAATCTGCTATAGATCCGTGGTCTTTTCCTGTAGTGATCGTACCTAAAAAGGCCGGAGGGATTCGCATTTGCATTGATTATCGAAAGCTGGATGATATCACGATTAAAGATGTGTATCCCCTCCTCCGGATTGATAAGTTATTGGATGCGATTGGGGGTGCTCGATTTTTCAGCAAGTTTGATGTTCGTCATGGGTTCCATCATCTTCTTGTCCGGGAGGAAGATCGACCGAAAACAGTGTTTGTGCTTTTCGAAGATACGTGGCAATGGATTCAATGTCCGATGGGTATCTGCAACGCCGCTGCGACTTTCCAGCGGGCCATGAACATGGCTTTTCATAACTTTGTACGAAAGACGCGTTTGGCGCAGAGCATCATCAATTACTGCGTGATTGTGTACATGGATGACATCCTAGTGTATTCGAGTTCCTACGAGGGATACACGCAACACATCGAATGGGCACTACATGCATTACGAGATGCAGGTTTCAAGGTGGCGCTTGAGAGGTGTCAGTTTTTCCTCACCACCATTTCTTTCCTGGGGCACGTAGTGACAGACAAGGGACTCCACCCGGAGCCGCAGAAGGTGGCAGCTGTCAAGGACGCGCCAGTGCCTACCACTATCACGCAAGTTCGCACCTTTCTGGGCCTAGCCTCGTATTACCGAAGATTTATCAAGAGCTTCGCGGCGATTGGGGGACCTCACAAATCTCCTGCGCAAGGATCAGCCGTTGATCTGGACGCCGGAGTGAGATCAAGCGTTTTCCAAACTCAAGGCTGCTCTCATTTCGGCTCCGGTCCTTATAAGACCGGATCCCGAAAAACCTTTTGTTCTCATCACCGACTGGCAGCCAGAGGCGATTTCGGCGATCCTCGCCCAGGTGGGACCAAGCGGATTCGAGAATGTGGTGGAATATGCGTCTAAATCAGTACCCGCCTGCAAGCTTAACTATGCCGCTCCGACGGGAGAATGCTAGCCGATGGGGAGTATAACCGTATGCTCATTGATGCCACACCCGCAGGTGATCTCGTGTGCTCTCCTTTGTCATGGATCGTTTCCATCTCAGACACCTGTGCCCTCCCTTCTCGCTTGTCCTGTGCTTAGTTGTGTCAGGGTAGGGTGCCATGTGTACTGTTCTCTCTTGGTCATCATCACCTAGGGTTTGACTAGGCTTTTGGACATCATCACTTAGGGTTCAACCGGGCTTTCGCCTGTGTTCTATTTTCTATGACACGTGCTCTGTCGCCTACTCGTCTTGTCCGTTCAGGATCTGACTGGGTCCTAGGCTATACTCTATTTCCTTTGCACTGCACTAACTTCCCCCAATCTTCTGGCTTTGTAGGGTTCAATCTTTGGTGGGTGACTGCGGTCGGGCAGTGTTTGCTTTTGCATGCTGTGGGGTTAATCCTTCCCTCCTCGGGAAGCAATCGATGCCTCTTGCTCATGCTTCATTCTAGTTGCATTGGGAAACTGTCTCCAGAGGAAAAGTGGCCGAGGCTCTTCCATCCCTGATGGGAAGAGGCGTGTGTTTGAGTTGTATTCCACTTCATTATTCGTGCCTTGGGCAAAAGCCGCAAAACAAAAAAAAGGAGACCTTGAGGCCCCTGAATTTGGAGCTGTTGAACATTGAATTTTTGCCTTGGGCACTTGGACCTTGTCCCAATTGCACCGTTTAGTTGAGGCAGCTCAACGGTGCGACAACTAAAAAAAATCATTCTAATTCAATTTCAAATGAGAAATGCATTTATTTATTTATTTATTTATTTATTTATTTATTTATTTATTTATTTATTTTTCAATGGCACTTGTGATATCCCTCTATCCTGGCGGTGGTAAGAGAACCGTCAGAATTGAGGGCTTACCTGTCGGGCCACTCCATCTATTGGTGGGGAGCGGCACCTGCTGGAAACCGGGTCCAGCGTCCCATTGATACATCGTGTGGCATTGAGATTGCTGTTTGTTGTTATCCGAGGCTGTGGTCGTTTTCACTTCACAATCCTGGGCTCCTTTGTCCCGTGGAGCTGCTAGTGGTTCCCATCCCGTGTTGGAGCACCTTTTATCTTTTTGGCCCAGCCCTATTCTGCATCCCCCCTGTACTACGTCTGTCTCCTTTAAATCCATTACACCCTATGCTTTCACAGTTCATTCCGAACCTTCACATTTCGTGCAGCCTAACTCTTAAGTCCCTGATACTGCAGATCTATTCCTATTTAAAATGAGATTTGAGAATTTGATCTACTGTTGTAGCCTAAATCACTTACGTGCATGATCTGTTACTGTAAAATGCACAGATCACCTGTGTTTGTTGGCATTGAGCAATACATCTGTCGTCTCATAGTGTGTATGTTACATGTGGAGCAGGTGTGTCTATTCTGTCCTTCCCTGTGATTGCCCTTACCGTCCCTGTCCCACTTAAACCCTGTAAACCTTATACCCTTCTCGAACCCCATTCATATCCGTTGTAGGGCTCGTCTATCTTGAATCAGGTTGTGATAGGGGGATCAACTGTTATCGTGTAAGTTACGTGCGTACTATATAGCACACCTGTTAATGATAGTACCTTTATATGTCGGATCGAAGTGTTTCTTAGTGTGTATGGCACATGTGAGAATCCAGATCCTTTTGATGACCACTCTATCTCTTCCCTGTGCTCTCTCTTAGAGCCTGTGTAGGAGTACTCCCTTATTTTCTTTATGCTGTTGTTACCCTTGTTCCCTGCTCCGTCGACGAGTTTGCTGCGACTCTCGTTTCAGCTTGAAATGTGGTCAGTTCTTGGCATTTGAGCAAGGGTCTATGATCTTTGATGTTGCGTAGAGGACTTTGTCGTTCCCTGAGCTGGCTGTTGTTGGAGGTGCAGGAATGGGTGGGGGGAGGGAGTTTGGTAGTGAGGGAGAAGAGGGGACAGTTGGGAGG
>BFEA01000259.1:169698-191477 GCA_003427395.1 Chara braunii | reverse complement strand
GCGTTGGGGACGGCACGAGATGAGAGGTCTATCGACTGGGTGGACGGTTGTTGTTGGAGGGACGAGTCGTCATTTGGAGTGATCTGTATGATGGGAAGTCCCGGTTCAGGTCTTCGAAACATTGCCTGTGGCTTTCTGCGCCACTGTCTTTCCGTCTGCCGCCAGGGTTTCCATTTTAGTTGTTGTGCGTCGTCAAGATCAGCTATCTTATTGTCCGGATCAAGCCAGGTTGTTTTGAAGGCTGTGATCAACTCCTGTCTTCGTATACGGACTGTTGCTGTGCTCAAATCTTCTCTCAGTTGAGTCCAAGCCTTATGTATGTTGCACCTCAATGTGTCTCGCGGTCCTTGAAATGTGGCCCAATAGGATGATTGCCACGTCCCATGGGAAGTCTGTGTTCGTGAGGTATTCCCATGCTCCCGTCCACCATTGCCAGATCTGGCGTGCTAGAGGATAATAGAGCAAACAATGCTTCATATCTGCAATCTGTGGTTGCCCAGGCGATCTGCAATATGAGCATAGGGGAGACAGTTCTCCTTTTTGTTCCAACTGTGATCTAGACACTATCCATGCAGGTGTTGGCAAGCAACTGTAAATTATTTGCCATTGCAGTGCCCTCTGAGATGCTGGTGACAAATGTATATATTGTGACCATTTGAAGCGCTGCAGGTCCTCCATATCTAAGTGTGAGTCTCGGGCCCACCTGTTTTTGATAATATCAGTGGTGTCATTCGTTTTATGGATATTCCTGTAACATTCTTTGACTGTAAATTTCCAGAATGGGAGCGGTTGTCGTTCTTGCCATTGCCATTCTTCAGGGTCAAATGGCAGGCAGCAAACTGGGGTTGTTGGTTCATAGGCCCACCATCCCTCTGTGTCATCTTCGAGCACTCTTATTTGCATGCATTTATAAATGGCACGAATACCATTGTTCTGGTTTTTCTTTTTTTCACAATTGGAGTGGCATAGGGGCACTTCCATTCCACGACAGATTTTTTTTTTTTTTTTTTTTTTTTTTTTTTTTTTTTTTTTTTTTTTAAACACCCCCACCGATGGTAGTGATGCTAATAAGAGCAGACACCACTACCAGTCGGGGAGAGGCTCCATCTATTGGTGGGGAGCGTCACCTGCTGGAAAGCGGGTCCAGCGTCCCGTATACAAACTGAACTCAGAAAAAATTCAAGGGGCCCTGCCAGCATTGATACCCTGGACTCCAGGGGATTGACTGAGCAGGTCGTTGGCAGAGATAGAAAAGAACCAGAAAAGGTCCTGCCACTGAGCAGGCTGTGGTAGAATTTGACTGAGGTAGATGTTGTCCTCAACAGGTGAACGCTGTCTTCAGGAGATGGGAGCTTCCGTCAGAAGATCGTCTGCTCTGAGTGTTGAGCTGCAGGGTGTAAACCTCTTCGCCTTGGATATCAGACTGATTCACCTGAAGGCCAGGAAGACCCCATTCTCCATCCGTCTTCCTGTGTCCGGGCAGGGGTCAGGGAGGAACCCTGGGGGGCACCAGTAATTCCCTCCATACCCTTGCCCGTCTCTCCACAAGAAACCGACCCCCCATTTTTTACCGTAAGGATGCTTAGCGCGAAAACTGTATGATGTCTGTCATTCCTGTCCTAAATTTGTCCTCCCCCTTGTCGGCAACTATCCCCAGCTGACTGGATAAGCAGAATGACGCCAGAAGGAACCCGGACTCAATACGCAAAAAGCGGACCGGTTCAGAGCCAGCAGGAAGGGCAGCGACACCATTTGGGCCAGAAATGGGGGAAAGGCAGTGAAAGGTGAAGGAAAACAGGAATTGACTGCATCAGGAAAAACTGGAATTGTCTTATATATGCTATGTGTGTTAGTCAGCTACAGGAACACACTTCCAGGGCGTATGGGTGGGGGGGAAACGGGTCAGGGAATTCTTCTGCCGGTCGCATAGGGATATTGTGGTCCACGGTCAGCCATTCTTTGAATTTCAGGTGGTAGTCCCTAGGCACTTGTTCTTGGAGGTCGCCCTCCCCTCCCACCTCTCCCTCCCATGATCCTGACCAATATACTTCCGCTACCCAGCCCTCCCGGTCCCCACCCAACCATTCCCTAGAGAACTGTAGTAGCCGTTCCCTAACGTCAGAAACTCTGTGGAGGTTGTCTAGCGTTTGTTTCAGAGATTTCCATCTATGGGAGAGCTCAAATTGGAAGCGCATTTTGAGTTGTTCCATCCTCTCCTCGCCCTCCACCCTAACGTGGTCTAGAGTTAGGACACAACGTTGCCACCACAGGATCCACACAGCAGATTCTGAAAATGAAGAGTTGCCAGAATCCCTTTTGTACAAAAATGGCAAACGGAAGGAGGCTCGTACAGTTTCTCTTAAAAAACGCCCTTTGGGGGAACAAGAGGGTCGTTGAGCTAGCTGTCTCGAAAGAAGGAGAAAGCTAGCTCAACGGAAGGTGGCGAGGGTAGGGGGAATAGTATTCGAGAGAAAGGATTTACTTCTGATTTTTGTTGTAAGAAAAAGCAAAGATAGTCTCTATTGCCTTTTTTATTAAAAACGGACCACTAGATGACTTGGACGACGTGCATCTCCGTTGTCGCGTACAGTCACACAGCGTCGAAAACCCAACGTTGACCTTGCTCATCGGAGCTAGTGGGACAAGGTCCCTGGGCCCTAATAAAAGGACAACTTTTGGCTAAGAAAAAAGGGAAAAAAAAGAAAAGTAAGAAACTTAAAAAGAAGAAGTAACCCCAGTCTTTTTTCTTTTTTTTTTTCCGTTTAATTCCACCGAATTATACTGAATTGCTTGCTGTTCTACTCGATAGCTATTGTCGGGTTTGTGTTTTGGTCCACTGTGTTGTGACTTTGTGAGATGAACGTGGGAGTGTCGCTTTGACAAAGACCCTGCCATGGTGGGGGGGGAAAAAAAACAAAAAAGAAGGGTTCTTAGGGGGTTGATGCTGACTGGGGGAGCAGTTTGCCATAAATCGTGAGGAGGTGGGTGGGTTTGCAGGGTCTTTTGACCCTTGCCGCGCGGGTGGTAGGGCACTTCTGCAGGTTCGTTAAACCACCAGTACTTGGGTGACGCCTTTGCGTTAACGCTACGTGATTTCCGCGGCCGGCGGGCCGTCGATAAATCGAATCGACAGCCCGCGCTGCTTCGAGATTTGGGCGGCCGGCGCGGCACGCAGTGCCCAAGTACTGGTGGTTTAATGTTTTGGGTTGCGTTCATTTCTTCATAAGTACTTGGGGTTTCTTCTATCATCGGGGCTCGTTCGACACTCCTTGGGGCGTCCTCGGAGCCCGAGGAAAATTTCCTTTTAGTCAAAAGGAAATTTGGGCCCTTCGTTCCACCTGTCCTCGGGGACGTCGCCCCAGGACGTTTCCTTGGAGCCATGTCAGAAAAGAAAAAAGGAAAAAAAACAAAAAACAAATGTGCTTAAGGCCTTCAGCCAATAGGGTGCCGCCACGATCCAGATTCTCGGTTGTAACGTCTCTCTACGCGTGTGCCCGCTCCTCTCCGTGAAACGCGGATTCCTTTTGCCCAACGGACCTCGTGAGGTCCCTTGGGCAAAAGGGAGAAATGGCTGGGGAATCCTCGGAGCCCGAGGAATTTCCTTCGGAGTGTTTTCACTTTTTTTTTTCCGACTGCAACCCCGAGGATAAGTGGAACGAACAATTCCTCGGGAACTTTGCGCGCCCGAGGAGTGTCGAACGAGCCCCATCCTTTTCTTGTGGGACTGAAGAGCATTGATCTGCAGGATTTTCATCATGGAGGGAGGTGAAAATCCCATTGGGGAGTGCACCTACCCTAAATTGCGAGGAGGCGGGTGGGCTTTGCGGGGCCTTTGGCCCCTGCCGTGCGGGTGGTAGGTTATTTCTGACGGTTTGCTGATACATCATCATGGAGGGAGTTGGTGTTTTAGGGTAGGCAACGTAGGGGCTGGAGTGATGATCTGCTTTGAATCGTGAGGAGGTGGGTGGGTTTGCGCGGTCTGTGGTTACAGATCCCTGCCGCGCGGGTGGCAGAGTGGATCTGCAGGGTTGGGTTATATTCAAGGGTGATAGGATTTGCGTTCGTAGGTTCTGTTTTGTTGTTTTTTAGGTCATCTGTATTGTGCACAATTAGGATTTTGTCATTTCGTTTATTTTGTTGTGCAGCCCTGGAATGCATCGTAGGGCTGGCTGTTGCCTTGCCGAGGGCAACATGGTTACGGTCAAAGGAGACAGTTTACCCCGTGACCTTTTCTATGATGTAAGGGATGCCGGACCCATTTTCCGGCTTGTATCATTCAAAAGCAGCCGTCGTATGAACCAGGCCGGAGTGCCTGGATCGTACGACACATGGCTGCCCCTTGGTTAAAAAAAAGGAAAAAAAAAGAATAGCACCACATGGAAGATATCAAGATTTTTTTTTCTTAAATGAACCATGCATTTCAGTCAGAGATCAGCCGGGGGAAACTAGGGCGCAGTCAAGGCTTTCAGCTGCTTAAAAAAAAAAAAAAAAAAAAAACTAGGGCTCCACTTGTCATGCATGACTACAGTCAGAGATCAGCCGGGGAAAACTAGGGCGCAGTCAAGGTTTTCAGCTGCTTAAAAAAAAATAATAATAAAAAAAAAAAACTTTTCAGTTTTAAACTTTTAAATACGTTTCAGTCAGGGTTTGTGAATGTATCCAACCTAGCTTTACGGTTGGGTGGGGATGTGTTGTATTTGAGGGATGCCTGGAGTGGATTTAGAACTGAAAATGTGACTGCGCCGTAGTTACCCCTTTGTTTTTTCACAGTCAGAGATCAGCGTGCTTCATCCTTTTTCCTTGTTTTTTTCTCCTTCTGGGGCCAGGTCCCACTAGCAAAGGGGATTGGATTGAACGCCTGAAGCTGGACGTGTTTTGCTGTACAGGTGCAGAAAATGGAGATTGAACTGCTATTATGCATCTGTGCATAAAGCACATCCAGATTCTGGAGCTTAATCCTATCCTCTTTGCTAGTGGGACCTTCTGGAGCTTAATCCTATCCTCTTTGCTAGTGGGACCTAGCCCTTGGTGAGGGATGTCCTAACTAAGGGCCTGATTGCACCACTTTCTAAATGTGAAAAAAGTTGTGTCATAAAAAATAAAAAATTAGAAAATAAAATAAAAAGAAAGAAAAAACAAGGGATGTATCCTTGTATCTGTATCTTGCCACCTTCTACAGCAAGATACACTCAACATTTTGCCCGTTCAGCCAATGACGGAGTGAGGCATTGCAACTTGATTCCACGTCGCTGGGTCACCTCTCTGACTCGCATTGGATTTCAGAGCTGGCATTCTTTTTTTCAAAAGCTGCCTTTCCTCATAGGGGGACGGCCATATATATATATATATATATATACCATCAGACAGATATTATATTTATTTATTTATTTATTTATTTATTTATTTATTTACACTCTACAAAATATTTGCTAAAGTTCTGACAGCAAGACTTCAAAATGTGCTCCCTCATCTTATTCACCCTTCTCAAACAGGATTTGTTCCCGGGAGACAGATTCTTCATAATGTTATGATTGTGGAGCAATTGGTTGAACATGCGTTGCATGAAGGTGATAGTTTTGCCATCGTTTTGCTTGATCTCGAGAAAGCATATGATCGGGTGGGGTGGGAATTCCTGCAGGCGGCATTGACAGCGTTTGGATTTGGGCCCAAATTCAAACATGCGATCTCTGCTCTCCTACTTAACGCTACCTCACAAGTGTGTGTCAATGGAGTATTGTCGACCCCTATTCGACTCACTCGGTCGGTGCGACAAGGTTGTCCTGTTACACCATATTTGTATATATTGTATGTAGAAATTACGCACATTCTGATTAGGACAAACCCTGATATTCCAGGAGTAGTATTACCCTCGGGAGCGATTCTCAAGTCTGAGGCATTCGCAGATGATTCGGTAGCCTTCACACCGCTGTCCGATCATGCCTTTTTTGCATTAAGACACACAATACAAACTTTTTGTCAATTGTCACAAGCGGCGGTGAACTGGTCAAAGTCTGCTGTTTTGTTGTCGCCTGCGACACAGCCTCCTTACCATTGGGGCCTTCGGGTCATCATTTCACCACAACATGAACGACTGTTGGGGCACTGTCTCTCATTTGATCCGCAGCAGATGAGTGATTCTTCGCAATCCCTCACTAGGCTGCGTGCAGCAATCTTGCCATGGGTCAAACACAAAGGCACTAGTGTTTGGAAGGGCAATAGTTATAAACAATGCGGTTTTGTCCACATTATGGTATAGACGATCTCTATTCCAATTAGACCCTCCTTCCCTGCAGATGGTCAGGCACTTGGTGTCTCACTACTTATGGAAAGAGGAGATGAATGATGACAATTTCCTACCCAAAGTCGCTTGGCAGACTGTAGTGCAACCCAAAAGATGCGGAGGCCTTTCAATTCTGGACCCGGAAAGCCAGATCACTGCTTTGCTGGCACGATGGGTGCCATGGGCGATTCTGGAATCACCACACTCGCCATGGAGACAGTTGGCTGAGTTTACGCTTTTTTCCTTTTTAGATTGGACTGTATGGAGGAGCACGCTCCAGCAAGCGGACCTGGACAAAACATTCATTCATCCATTCATTGGACAAAACACACAATAAGCAAGATCAAGATCAATCGCAAAAACGAGTGTGGGCTGAAACCGAGACAAGGATTTCGAGAGCAAAAGAAAACGGGCGAGTCGCCCTGAGTTGAGATCAAAATTTATATACAAAAGCAAGGAGGGAGATAAGACAAAGAAAATTGCAACTCCACGTCCATCAACCTCAGCTCCCTCTTCCTCTCTCTCTCTCTCTCTGATGCGGACAGTCTGTCGTCACGCACCAACCCACGAAGTCGTCACCCCGCTTAGTCCTCCTGCACCCGTCAGGTTCGCCCACTTGCTACAGTCCGCCGTAGCCCCGCGTCAACCCCGCGCATTCGACACCAGCTCGTCGGGTCGCCCGACTCCCACTTCAACTCACCTCTTACTTCGCTCGTGAGCCGACCCTCACTGATCGCGCTACCCCGAGCGTCCAACAACTGGTTAAGAGAGCTATCTAATCGCGCAGCCGGAATTTATAGCGTGCATGCATGCGCGAAGAACACGTAATTGCAGGGACTTAGGAGGGAGATTAGGAGAGGAAGCGCCCACATTCTGCATGGCCAGACCGCGGCGTGGGGGACGTAGCCACTCTCCACGCATCGATCCGAGCATGCAGGCCGTGGTGCTAACTAGGCACAGCAAAAGGGAAACAAGGAGCGGGAAAGACGAAGTTCAAGAAGAAAGATACAGTTGCAATGGCGCCCGCCCAAAAATTACAGTTACTTGCAAGATTAAGGGCGCCGACTAATTAGAACTCCATTGCAGCCACAAAAAGAAGCGCGCAAGAAAGACAGCGCGCGACAAAAGAAATTTTGAATTCCTAAATTCCTAAATTCCTAGCTAATGCAAGAAGAAATACTAATTCCGAAAAGAAAAGTCCGATGTTCTGAGAGTCGTCAAGGCTCGAAAAGATTCAAAAGAAGAGAAAGGAAAATTTGAAAATAACGAAGCGAAAATTCCCGCGTGTTCTCCGCGCCTAAAATCCGTCAACAGAACAGGAGAGAAGTGACATCAACCATTATTAATCGCGGCTTTGTCGGCCCGCCAACCACTCAATCGGCCATCTCGGGAGTTGGCCAGCCCTGAACCCAGCCATCTGAAAAGAAGTGACGAAGGAGAAAAGACAAAAAAGCGAAGACACTGATGCAATTTTCCCTCAATCCCGATCTCCCGTAATTGGCCTAACCTTCCCATCTTAGGACCCCTCATTGTCATCGTGCAGAAAATCGCGCAGAACAAAAATTGGTTCGTCACATATATGACGCCCGGGGGGTTTCAATCTTAAGCAAGCTCCTGCTTGCTTGTGACACTTGCCGATCTCTCTAATCGATCGACAAGCGGAGCTCTTATGTTGCCACCAACCGTGCAAAGGAGTGTGGAAGTCATTCAGGGTGACATACGTGGCTCTATCATATAGTTTTCCTCAGCATGGGCTCTCTTCAGTCCGAGGAGGGGATCGTGCGTGTCGTCATCGTGGCACATGCCAATCAACCTAGGGGCATGGCGAGTTGGTGGGTTAGTCGGGAGTGGGGGCGAGGAGCGTTCCAACCTACAGGTTTCCCGGGAAGGGCAATCTAATTATTGCTGGGGGAGGCGGTGGAGGATGCTGGGGAAGAGGAGGCATGAAGCGGTTGATGGTCGGAGATTCGAAAGCGGGAAGGGAGGTGTAATGGATGGAGCTATGGATGCAGGGGAAACGAGGTTCTTCACGATGGTGGGGGAGAGAGGCAATATAGTCGGAGTAGATAGTGGAGAGAGTGGGGCGAAGAGCGGTGGAAAAATTCTCATAGTTTTTGCAGGCGGGGATCGTTCCTGATATAGTACAATATATTTCTATATGGTTATATTCCCGCCAATCTGCCCTAAACATGAGAACATGGAGAAGAAAAGAATCTACTACAGAGCGGGCCGTAACGTGCGGGAAGACAGTGACTAGGAGGCGGGTGGCGTAAAGGTGGTGGAAGAGGTCTGGAGGGAAGGGACACCATCCAACGGGGAACGGGGGTCTACCAGGGAGTCGGGTCAGCATCAGGAAGTCAAGGGGACGGCGAGAGAACGAACGGGGACGAAGCCCGATCGCCCTCATGATGACGTAGGCGAAGGGCAGGTCGCGCAGAGGAACCAGACGAAATCAGCGATTCGCTCCTTCGGCGACGTCTTCCCGATCCCTCCGCTGCGGTTCCATCGTTTCCTTCGTCTTCCTTCGGGGGCTCCGGATCGAACCACGGGTTTCCCAACGATAGATCCAGCGGGGACCTTTCCTCAACCAGCCGTTTTCCTTCCACCTTCTCCAATCGTCTTCGCGCTCTGGCCTCTTCTTCTTCCTTGCTTCGTTCGGGCTGCTGACTCGGTCCACCGGCTACCTCTTCTTCTTCTGTTGGCTCCTCTTCTTCCTCGTCCTCTTCTTCTTCATGAATGTAATCAGGATCGTCACTATCTTTGCTCGATTCTTCTTCTTCTTCTTCTTCGCCTTCCTCCTCGCCCTCGTGTTCCTCTTGCCGCGCGTTTCCTTTCCGGATGATGGGGTCCCACACTGTGAGATCGGTGACATCGATCTCCAGAAAAAGAGCCTGGGACGGATAGACACAGTTGTCGCCGTCCAGCTCAGTACACGTGGACCATAGCAGGCGTGATTCGAGTGTTCGGGAAAGCACGTGGGTGCCCGGCTGATTGTCACACTGTGATAAGATATCCAGGGGCTGGCAGGTCATCCACCAGTTGCGTCAGAAACACCAGCAGTTCGGCCGTAATCAACCACCTTTCTGAACAGTATCCCCAACAAATGGTTACCTTTCCGAACAGTATCCCCAACAAATCCCCCTCCGTCGCCGTTCTCCAGGCTTGTACAATCAGCAACTCCACTTCGTCGTCTGGAAGTCATGGACCCTCTCCATACGGCGCCGGCTCAGACCAGCGGAACTCAGCAAGCAGAAGACAAGCTCTGCGTGCTCCTCCCACCAGTCACTCCACTTCTCCTTGTTCAGTATCGGCACACTGATCTGCTTGACACGATAAGAGAGAGAGGGGGCGTGAGCAGATTGCTAGAGGGTGGGGATGTCAGAGGGAAGGCCAAAGAGAGAAAGGCGGTGGCGACTCATCGGGGCGGCGCAAAGGGACGAAGCTCTGGTAACACGATTGGCGGTGAATCGGTGGAAGAGCGAAGCTGCAGACCGATGTCGTGCGCGGGCACGACTATATCCCCGCGTCGAGCAAGGAGTGTTGTTCACGCAGCCTGGATCTCTTCGCCCCACGTGCACAAGGTTCGGAGGATGTCGGGATGGATCGCCGATGGCACCACCGTAATATCCCCGATGAAGACGATGACGACTGTGATGTGACTCATGCCAGAAGGGGACAGGCGCTGGAAGGCCGAAATCTCGGCCAGAACATGTGTCCCTGCTGCTTGCGAAAACTGGAATTCCGCCGCTGCATGGATTGCCGACGTGCTGAAGAAAGCTGCAAACCGAAGAAGATCGGCACTAAGGCGTGACCGCTGTACTTGTCGGATGGTACTAATCCGTCCTCTCGGGGTTAGCAGTTGCGCACTGATCACCTGCTCCACTGACAAGCTCATGGCGATGGAGGCGGGGACGGGGTATGAGAAGGGTCGATAGATGCAGGAGGGGATGAAAGCGATAAGGAGTCATCTTTCTCTTCCGTAGCGAAGGAGGAAGCAGACACAGCTGGAGATGGAGAGGAAGGGAGAATATGTAGATAGGAAGCGTGGCGTAGTACGATCGATCGAGCCGACCGGCTTCCCGATACCTCTGGCACGAGGCGCACGGTGTTCACTCCGTTCGGGCCGAGTTCGATCACACGAAATCGCCCGAAGAATCGTGGCGCTATCTTCCCTTGGCGAGCACATTTCCTCACCTGCACCAGGTCCCCTAATTTATACTGGGTTTGTGGTCCCGCGTTCTCATTTCGGGTCTCATAGCTACGGATCTGTCGGCTGTGGGCCAACTCAGTCATTTTCTGGCGCTTTCGGGCTAGTCAGGGAAGGGACCGTTCCATTAGCTCCATATGCCGCTTGACCTTGTCCTGAACCGTAGACCTTGTGGGCCGTCGGTTCAATGAGGATCCGTTGGGGAGGCTCAGTATCGAGACACAAGCTACGCTATTGGTTCGTAATTGGAAGGGACTAAGGCCCGTCAATTCGTGAGGCGTTCCTTGATGGACCGCTAGGATGTGATCTATGAAATCGGGCCAGGGCCTCAAATCCTGTGCCGCGATGTTTCATCGCAACGTTGTTTTTATCACCCGATTTGCGTTTTCCACTAGGCCATTAGATTGCGACATGTGGGGTGCGGTGTTCCGAATAGCGACGCCGTGTACGACCAGATTCCTTAAAACTTCGCCTCTGAATTCTACCCCATTGTCGGTTAGGATTTCCTCTGCGTCCTGGTGCATTCCTAGAAACCGGTTGACATATCGCGCAATTTCGACCGCCTGTCGCATACGACACGGATACGCCTCGATCCATTTCGAGAAGTGGTCCACGAATACTAGTAGGATTGAATATTCGCAGCTATTCGGTCCAAGGGGCAACGCAATATCGGTAGTATCCATGCTAACCCTCTGAAAAGGTCGTTCAACTACCATTGGTACTATCGATCTTGGCGGCTGGATCGGCGTCTTGTCAGCAGCGCAGACCTGGCAATTCGCGACGATGAATTTCACATCATCGCGAATATTGGACCAGTACCACTTGTTCTTGTAGATTGCCGCTTCCGTGATCCATACGGCAAAATGGGTTACCATTTCCTCATGCGCCGTCTTAACCCAGTCATACCTCATGAACGGGTGCGGTACTACCCTCCAAATCCCGCTACCATCCGTCTTCCGTTTTTCTAACCGGCCCTCGTTCCAACGATAATCCCGCGCCCTTTCATTGACCCTCCTCCGGTCTTCGTTAGTGAAGGCCTGGAGGGGGTTTCCTACCAAGGTGGCAATTAGAGCGATGTCCGTCCATATCTCGGCCCTCCTAAACTTCCAGGTCTTTTCCAACCCTTCTAAAGTGGCGTCAAAAAACCGAGCTTCAGTCGGGATCTTATCAGTCCGACACAAGGAACACAACCAAGGCTTACCGCCATTTATGTACTGGATGCACGAGCCATGGGCTCATGCGACACACTGTCGACAATCTATCCATTTTGCATACCCTTCTCCGCTAGGACGCATTGAGATTGAGTAGACGCGCGAGATCGCTTCACAAAAATAACAAAATTTGTCGGGTAGAGAGAGAAAAGATGAAGATGAGAGGGGAGAGAGGAGTTGTAGGATCACCTCCGTCACCCATTGCCAATCGCCTGCTTCTTGCCACGTGGAAGGGCTGCCACTTGTCCGTACTTGGGTCCGTTCGCTGACTCTGGTTCCTTCCACGGAATGATTTTTTCGCCCCTTGGCACCTTAGCGGGGCGATGTAGACGTGTCAACCCGTCCGCGTTGTCGTGCCTCTCCGTCTTTCGGTGGACAATGTCGAAATCGTATTCCTGTAGGCGCACAGCCCACCATCCGATCATACCCGTGTAATTAGTGAGCTTCTTGGGAGCCAGTAAGGGCTCGTGATCGGTTACAAGGAGGAACTTGTGTCCGTACAAATACGGATGGAAGTGCTGAATTCCTTAGACTACAGCATAGCATTCACCTTGCGGAGCTGAGTCGTTCCTTCGTTCGTCTGGCACCGTATGAGACGCGTATTCGATGACGTGTTCTCGGTCGTCGTTCCCCTTCTGCGCTAGAATAGCGGAAATCGCCTCTGGCTGCCAATCCGTTATGATAATGAATTGTTTCGTGGGGTCCGGCCGGATCAAAATAGGTGTTGTCGCCAGAGCGCCTTTGAGGGTGGCGAAGGCCTGTTCTCACTCTGCGTCCCAACTAAGGGGCTGGTCCTTTCGCAGCAGATTTGTCAGAGGTCGTGCAATCGCAGCGAAGCCTTTGATAAAACGTCGGTAGTACGATGCCAGTCCCAGAAAAGCTTGAACCTGCGTCACTGACGTGGGGATAGGAGCATCTTTCACCGCCGCGACTTTCCGTGAATCTGGTCGCAGCCCTCCACGTGTCACCACGTAACCCAAAAACGAGATTTCTGAGAGGAAGAACTCGCTCTTTTCGATCGCGATCTTGAACCCAGCGTCTCTCAGAGCTCCTAGCGTCCACTCGATGTGTTGTGCATGCCCATGATAGGTCTCTGAGTAGACGAGGATGTCGTCCATGTACACGATGACGCAAAAGTTAATCATCCCCTTAGTGAGCCGCGTCTTGTTCACGAAGTTCTCAAACGTCACCTTCATCGCCCCCTGAAATGTGGCACGCGCGTTGCAAATACCCATCGGACATCGGACCCACTGCCATGTGCCTTCGAAAAGTACAAAGGTCGTCTTCGGTCGATCTTCCTCCTTAACCAGAATGTGATGGAAGTCGTGACAGATGTCGAACTTACTAAAGTAATTAGCACAATCAATCGCATCCAGCAAAATTGACCAAATCATCAATCCTGGGAAGGGGGTACACATCTTTAATCGTGATGTCATTCAGCTTGCGATAATCAATGCATATGCGAATAGACACGTTCTTTTTCGGCACCGATACTACAGGGAACGACCATGGCCCGGTGGCGGGTTCGATCCAATCATTAGCTTCAAATTCTCGAATCCGCTCAAGGGTCGTTTTCCGTTCTACCAAGGAGTATCTGTAAGGCTTACAGTGGATCGGGGGATGGTTTCCGGTTTGGATCTCGTGTTGTATGACTAACGATAGTCCGATGTCTGTGTTCGTCAGACTAATCGCTCCTTTGTATTCTTTTAAAATTTTCGCGATTAGATGATGGATCTCATCAAGCACATATTGGGGCACATGCAACTCATACAACTCATCCCATATTCGTACATCGATGTGTTTCGTACTCACCCGCTAAGTGTTTTCGGGCGGGGGCGCGGAAATAAACGAATTGTCCGACCGCCAGGAGAATACCGTAGTCATCATTTGTGCATCCTGTTCTCGAATGGCCACGTGTTCTTCCGATGTTATTCCATCTCGAATGTCCTGCCAAGGCACTGGTTTCGTCGCAATTTTAATTCCAAGTCTGGTTTCGAGGCGCTCAGGGGGCTCTGAAGAATTGGTCTCCGCCCCTAAGCGTATCAATCGTATCTCTTTTGCAGGCGTGAAAAGAGATCGTGAGAGATTTGTAATCTCGCAATAGTGCCTTTTGTCATTGTATCGTGTAAGTAGAGGGGAGATACCTTCGTACAGGGTTCGAGGGGTTTCCAAAGAATCGGCCATCCTCAAAATTTATACGAGGGGTTCACCCAAAATCATAGCTTGCGCTCTTTGTAAACTCTGATCGGTCAGGTTAAGCGATCTTGTGTTCGCTCATTGCATAGGGTAATAGGTACATTGTTGTGCCATCTCTAGGATCACCGGATCATCCTCATCACTGTTGTCCGTATCCTTCGACGGTTGCCCGTCGTCTGCGGAATTATCCCAGGTGATCATACGGAGGGTTCCCGGCATCAGGGGAGAAACCCACGGAGTCACGTTAGTGGTGGTACGAAGGGTCAATCTCATCAGTACAACATACGGTTTTCCTCCTGTATTTCGGAGGACAATCAATCGTCTCTCAAAATCCAGACCGACTCTCAGGGCCACAAGAGCGGGAAGGCCAAAAAGGTCGTAAGTGTTTACGTCTAAGACCACGACATCTCCCAGCGTATGTACCTTTCCCAATCGAAAAGCAACATTGGTGATTCATCCCACCGTTTTAATCTTCTCTTCATCTGCTGAAACAAGTTGATCTTTTTCCGTAAGCATGATTAGATCGTTCTTTTTTCCTGCTTTTTCAACTACGCGTAACGAGATAGCCAGAACAGCGATTCCCGAATCGATAATGGCATTGTACGGGGTTCCCCATATCTCGATATCACATTCGGCGGATTTCCATGGGATCCGTTTAATCCGTAGGAAGTGATCATCTTTCTGGATTAATCCTAATCGTATCGGGTCTGAAATTCCTGCTGCATTTTCATCTGGCATGGGATTTTTCGCTTTTGTGCTCGCTGTTCGAGCAAGGGCGAATCATTTTCGATTCGCTTTGCAGTGTTGCACTATTCGTTCGTTGGTTTGTTCCGAAATCGAAAGTAGATGACCGATCGGAAGGGGAATCCAATGGTCCAAGGCTTGAACGATGTTGAGAACATCGATTTCCTCCGTGACGAAGGTGGGTCCTCCCAACTCCATTTCTCCTGGAGAGGGCCGTCATTCCGCCACTTCTCTTTGTTCTGGCGCGGGTGTAATCGTTCCAATCATCCCAAGCCCCGCGTAGCCAAGTGTTACGTACCGATCTAACGAGATTAGTTCAGCAACTTCCTCCATCGTAGCTAATGTGCTTCCGCCTCCTTCCATTTTTTCCATCAAAGCCCCTACTCGTCCAGGTCCGTTGGCGATCGGGGCCGCTGCTACCGGTGCGGCTCTGACTCGTTGCTGCGGGGGTCGATGAGGGCAATCACGGGCTATCTGTCCTAGTTGGTGACACGTGTAACAGGCGTTCAGATTGCCCGGGATCCCTGGGGGGGGGGGGGTGTCGGAGCCAATCCATGCTGAATCGGGGCGGCACGCACCGCTATTGGTCGCATCGACCTCATCATCGCCTTTATCCGAGCGTTGTGTTCTCGCTGTTCCTTTTTGCTTTCCTGAATCAGGGTAACCAATGTCTTGGTTAGTTCTAATAGGGCAGAAGACTCATTCAGTTGTGAGGGGGGTTCGATCGGGGGTGGAGGTGCTGTCATCACGGGCACGGGCACGCTCGTAATCACACTCGGGACCGATCGTTTGGGACTAATCTGCTCCAGATAGGTGACAGGGCCCGACACAAACCCCATGTTTTGAAATTTGTTCTGCAGTGCAACCAACTCAACTTTAGCTCTTGCCAGCTCGGACGAGTCTCCTTCCCTAGGATAGTCTTCCCCTTCTAGGAAACTCGCAACGAACTTTCGTTTCATTTCTTTTGCAGCTGCCATGATCTGTTGCAGTGTGTGGTTGATGGGGAAGAACTGTTTTCACAGTTTCGCCCTCATCATTCGGTTGCGAAGTCCATCGATGAACAAATCTCGGCCTACTTGTTCGCCTCGTTCTGTTTTCACAGACATCCTATAGAATCGGTTTCCATACTCGGTAACAGATTCGAGGGGTTTTTTAACTCAATCTTTGATCATAAAGAGAGTTTGTTCTGGGTGGATGTAATCGAATCGGTTCAAGAAATCTCGCTCGAATGTCGGGAGATCGACCCGTACATAGGTGCTAAACTAGTGATGGGCATCTCCTCCCAGTCGTGCAGGGATGTTCACCTGTGCCTCGTTATCATCATACTATTGAGCCCGGAGCGTGGCTAGCCATGCTCCAGCGAGATGATGTGCAGGGTCGAAGAGATAAAGGTTGGGTGGCGTCATAGGAGCCCGTGCCCGTGGTACGGGTTGATTAGGATTCTGCTGGGGATTCGGGTTTTGTTGGGGGTTCTGCTGATTAGCATTCATATTGACCGTCCGTCGAGCCGCAGACCGGCTTCTGGTGACGACGGGATCGCGTCGATGCGCGTTCCGGGGTCGCGGTCGTCCACAGTTAGCCAGAACGCCCAGGTATGAGTCCTAGAACCCTGGCACGTATCGGATTCCGATACCAACCTCACACCCGGCGTGACTTCCTGATCGAAGTGGGATGTGGGTATGGAAGTGCGAAAAGGGGTGTGCCAAATATTTTAGGGGAAAGTGGGGGTGGAGTCCGAGGTCGGAACTGAGATCTCATGTGGCAAAGTTTCAGGGGCATAGATGCAATATGGCTAAGGGGGGCGAGTTATTTCCGGTTTGATGGTAGTCGGGTCGTGCAACATAACGCAGATGGCATGCGTGGTGCATTCAGGGTCGTCCGATCCGTCGGTTTTGATGACGGCGTTTCGGGGAGGGGTCTGCCTGGGATGGCTGTGATTCCGATAGGTCGGGCCTTCGGGTGCAGACACGTGGCGTCTGTCGTCGCGCGTTTGGGTTAGGCCCTCTAGCTTCAGTGGCTCGTTGGTTGCCACGTCGCCGGCAATTTCCGCAAGGCGTGCGGGGCCAGTACGGGGCGATGGAATTCCACGGAACCACCGTGAGTCGGTGATACGGGAGGAGGAGACGGAAGGGAGGGAAATTGGTAGAGATGACGATGAAGCCGGGGGATATGAAGTATTCAAGTTGCGTATTATCTGAAGTGGGAAAATCGGGGCACCTCCGATCGCTGGTTGTGGCACAGTGAAACTCCTTGGGGTACAATCGATTCTTGGTTAGGCAGGGGAATTTTGGGTTTCGTTGCCTAATACATTCTCTCACCCAAAAGTCGAAGTACTCCGAGTCCCGAGAGCTCAGCATCTTATCATTGTGGCGTAATGGATGTCAGGTTCGTCAATAGTCGCGAAGTGGCACGCGTGGACACGTGTAGGCTGCGCAAATCGAATCGCGCTTACGCGTGTCCCCGCGGGGCGTTTGCTCCAAATTGCTTGTTTCTGGGAGAATGAGAGCCTAATTCCTTATGCAAAATCGTCGTGTGCCATAAACAACTACCCAATCACCTAATCACTCTGTGATCCTGCAAGCAATCATTCTTGAGCATGCAATGTGTTAACACACATCAGACATCACAGCAACCATCAGAACAACAGCGAATCAAGCCACAATGAAAGCAATAATGATGACTATGCACATAGAGGTTATCCTAATGGCAACAAAGGTCAGGACCGGACAAAAGAAAAGCAACAGACAAAACATTCATTCATCCATTCATTGGACAAGAGTCACAATAAGTGAGATCAAGATCAATCGCAAAAACGAGTGGGGGCTGAAACCGAGACAAGGATTTCGAGGGCAAAAGAAAACGGGCGAGTCGCCCTGAGCTGAGATCAAAATTTATATACAAAAGCAAGGAGGGAGATAAGACAAAGAAAATTGCAACTCCACGTCCATCAACCTCAGCTCCCTCTGCCTCTCTCTCTCTCTCCGATGCGGACAGTCTGTCGTCACGCACCAACCCACGAAGTCGTCAACCCGCTTAGTCCTCCTGCAGCCGTCAGGTTCGCTCGCGCACTACAGTCCGCCGTAGCCCCACGCGTCAACCCCGCGCATTCGGCACTAGCTCGTCGGGTCGCCCGACTCCCACTTCAACTCACCTCTTACTTCGCTCGTGAGCCGACCCTCACTGATCGCGCTACCCCAAGCGTCCAACAGCTGGTTAAGAGAGTTATCTAATCGCGCAGCCGGAATTGATAGCGTGCATGCATGCGAGAAGAACACGGAATTGCAAGGACTTAGGAGGGAGATTAGGAGAGGAAGCGCCCGCGTTCTGCATGGCCAGACCGCGGCGTGGGGGACGTAGCCACTCTCCACACATCGATCCGAGCATGCAGGCCGTGGTGCTAACTAGGCACAGCAAAAGGGAAAGAAGGAGCAGGAAAGACGAAGTTCAAGAAGAAAGATACAATTACAATGGCGCCCGCCCAAAAATTATAGTTACTTGCAAGATTAAGGGCGCTGACTAATCAGAACTTCGTTGCAGCCGCAAAAACAGCGCCCGGCAAAAGAAATTCTGAATTCCTAAATTCCTAAATTCCTAGCTAATACAAAAAGAAATACTAATTTTGAAAAAACAACTTGAAGTCCGAAGTTCCGAGAGCCGTCAAGGCTCGACAAGATTCGAAAGAAGAAAAAGGAAAATTCGAAGAGAACGAAGCGAAAATTCCCGCGCGATCTCTGCGCCTAAAATCCGTCAACAAAACAGGAGAGAAGTGACGTCAACCATTATTAATCGCGTTTTTGTCGGCACGCCAGCCGCTCAATCGGCCATCTCGGGACTTGTCCGGCCCTAAAGCCAGCCATCCGAAAAGAACCGATGAAGGAGACAAGACGAAAAAGCGAGGACACTGATGCAATTTTCCCTCAATCCCGATCTCCCGTAGTTGGCCCAACCTTCCCATCTCAGGACCCCTCATTGTCATCGCGTAGAAAATTATGCGGAACTGAAATTGGTTCGTCACAGCACACCCCTCTTCGCACTTACAGGCCCCCGTCGCCCCCATTCCACTCCGATCAGGAAGTCGCGCTGGGCATGAGGTTGGGTGTCACATATATGCCCGAAGGCTGTGTGTGCTCTGTGAATCAATATATCAAGATGTCTAGGCAGCATCATGTGTGTATATCGAAGAGAGAACGGGGTAAGCTAGACAAGGAGCTTCCCAAGGTCCGAACCAAGTTCGAACCCGTGAACTTGTAACGTGTAATCGAATGACTCTACCATGTGAACGACTAGCGGGAATGACACGAAAGTGTGATGTGCCAGACTGGGGAGATCAACAAAACACCCAAGACCAACACCCCCAAGCAACCCATGTGAAACCCAGAACCAACATACAAGACCATGAACAACCCTTGGGTGGTGCGCAGGCAGTGCCTGTAATAGCTAACCTGTGTCATGCCAAGGGCCCAAGGGGTGTGTGTCCAGCCGTGCGTCATTCTAACGCCCTGCCGGTGTCCATGCACAAGGCTGCGGATTTGAACCCGCAACCTCATACCACAATGCACATTTCCAACCTGTGCTCTAACCACTGAGCTACATTAACTGGGCCGATGTCCCACTAGCAAAGAGGATAGGATCAAGCTCCTGAATCTGGATGTGTTTTATGGAGAGGTGCAGAAAAGCAGTTCAATCTCGATTTCCTGCACCTCTCCACAATTAGGTCCAGATACAGGCATTCGATCCTATCCTCTTTGCTAGTGGGACCACGACCCTGGCCTTATCACCTCGTAGGTTTTCTTTTTTTTTTTCTTTTTTTTTCAACTCGATAGAAATTTTATTTCGAACGGGCCCGGTGCCCAAGGCTTACATCAACATAGCAGAGAATAAGATGAAAATAGCAGAGGGCAACTGGCCTCGGTGCACTCCCCATCCCGAGCCATCCCTCTGTAGAAAACCAGAAAACAAAAACACTTCTCAACAACCTAATTCCTAATACTACCTAAGGGTCTCGTTAGACACTCCTAAAAGAATCCTAAAATTTTTAGGACGAGTCCTAAAGGATTTTTAGGATTTCGTGCGGTGTCGTTACACGCAATCCTAAAAATCATCTTTTAGGATTCATCCTAAAAGGTCTCTCGTGGCCGGTTTTCATATGCGTATACGTAGCCGCGTCGCCAATGTTCATCCATTCCTGCCAATGTCTGTCCAATCCCCGCCAACGGCTACCGTTCGTGGCCGTTGCCCGGGTCGACCCTCAGAAAACCTCCGATGTCTGACCACTGACCCGACGGACCGCTTCTGCACCAGCAGCTCGGTGTCGACGGTGCCATGCGCGTGACACAACGAGTCCATGAAACACAGGAATCCTAAATTTTTTAGTAGGTCGGGGACTACTGGAAAATTTAGGACGATTTTGCCTGGGGAATCCTAAATCCTTTAGGACTCGTCCTAACGCCGTTTTCACATTTTCGATCTCAAAATTGTGTTTAGGATTGCATGCAACCAAGACGCAATCCTAAGAACAGGCACTTTTAGGAGTGTCTAACGAGACCCTAAATGCCGTAAGAACTCAAAGAAACGGCTAAACACCAAAAATCATCTCACGAAAAACCAATGGCCACAGCTAAAACCTAAAACGAAGGAAAACCTGTGGAAAGCCACAAAACAAAAACGCTACTCAGCCATCGAATTCCTAATACTACTTAGATACCATAAAGACTCAAAAAACAGAACGGAAGCGCCAGAGTTCATATCACCAAAGCATCTATCGAGCAAACCAAAGCCTATCGAAACCATTCCCAAGAGCATCGTCCCAAAAACACCGGAAACCCACAGAAAAACAAAAACCTACCGACTGAAAAGAAAGTAACAATCCAATCCTAAAACCAAAAAACAACTCAATCTCAAAGAGCAAACGTCGACAACCAAGAAACCCAGACCTACCGTACCACCAACAAGCCAATCCTAAACTCAAAAAGCAATGCAATCTCAGAGACCAAACGTGAACAATCATGAACCCAAACCTAGCATACCACCCACCAAGACATCGGGCCAGCATCTCGCTTCCATTTGCACTGTTTCGCTGAATAACTCCGACTCTCTTGCCAAAACTACCAAGACTCACCACTTGATGCGAAAGACCAGAGATAAACGCTCAGGAAAATAGCTCACAGGCCCACTCTCTTTCAAAATAAGGAACAAGCCCGCACAGGCCAGGCCCACTCTCTTTCAAAATAGAGAACAAACCCACCCAACTGCCCACTCCCTTTCAAGTAGAAAGCAGGTAATCATGCAAAACCACTTATCCTGAAGCGCTGGCAATTCGCAGCAAAGTCCAAGACGCTGAAAGAGTTGAAACAGACGAATCGCGCCACGCACGCTCCATGTATAGTCTTCAAATATCAGGCCAGATGCACCGTCGGTGCCCTGGTTATCCATACAGCGTATTGCAGGCGGCGAAGAAAACCATGCAGCACCGCGACGCCCAGCACCCAGTCCCAACGTAGCTACGGCAGACTCCCCACCCACCATGCTGGCCAAGCTCTGCTCCCGCACGCGAACGAAAGCAGCCGCCGTGGGCCGCCAGGAACAGCTGGGTATGGCAACCTCAGCTTCGGGCAACGCCCAAGCCCCTAGCGCCGGCAGCTTCGGGGCCATAGCGCTACTGACTTCCCCCGAATACAACGTACGGTTCTGTGGCTGCGGCCGTATCTGTTGACTACCCGGGGCTCTAAATATCCCATGGAGCTGCCAATTAAACCCGACCCATCTAAGAGCCCTTTTTACGACTGACCCCAGCCCTGTTCGACAGCCCCCCTGTTGAGTGACTCCCTGTCCGGCCCTTGGCTCCCTTTGAGCCCTAAACCCTCGTTAAGCCCTTATGTGGCCTCGAGCACATGATGGCGGTGTATCTTTCCATGTTCTAGAGCACGTAGTGCAACGAGGCCCATGATCTTGGTTAGCGAAAAAAACGTTCCTCTAAAAAAAAGGCTGGCATTACTGCTAACCCACTATCGGATCCCGAATTTGGGCAACGCCATACCACTCTCGAAATGTGCAAAATGAGAATGAAGTTCCTGCTAGAACATGGCCACATGCGCCCACCGCATTTCTTTTTCTTTTTTTTTTTTTCTTTTTTTTTTTTTTT
>BFEA01000259.1:157135-169666 GCA_003427395.1 Chara braunii | reverse complement strand
TTTTTTTGTGTGTTCCACCGCGTTTCTGTCTTTTTCACTTTTCCAGTGTGGTGTGGCGACGCCGTGTTTTTGGGTATTCGGGAGTGGTATGGCGAGGCCCTTTGCCCATGTGGAGGGACGCTGGATTCCCGTTTCGAGGGCGTGCCGCCGCCCCACGAACTGACAGATCTGTGGTATAGCTCCCTGTTGTGAGTGGTTGCCCACACGTGCGTGTAGTGGGCACAAGTGATGAGACATGGGAAAAAGAAAAACGAAAAAGAAAAGGAAAAGAAACCTCGAGAACGAACGTCCTCTACGCTGCTCACACCCGCAGCACGTGCGTAATCTACCGGCCTCAGATGCGGACCAGATACGGACCGCCTAATTGTACGTGCGGTTCACCTCCCAACAGAAGGGATGGGTCGGGCGGGGGAAGCTCGCTGGGCAAGAACAGATGAATCCAATGAAAAGAAACAAACAAAAAAAAAAAAGAACAGATGAAAACAGACAAAAAACCGAAAAAGGACAAAAGGGAAGGTCAACAGAAAACATTCCCCCCAAATCGGTGCTGTTAGTTGAGAACACGTCGGCTTTAAAAAAAAAAAAAAAAAAAAAGAAAGTACACGCCGGCGCAGCAGCTCGCTGCCCGCCGGCGAGCGATGTCCGGCGCAGCAACATCTTGGTAACGGTCGTCAGACGGCGGGGGGCAAGTCCCACTAGCGACGTTGAGTTTCCGCAAAGACTGAACCTGGACGTGTTTGTGGAGATGTGCCGAAATAGGGTTGAGTTTCCTCAAACGCACATAGCCACAAACATGTCTAGATTCAGGCATTGAGGAAACTCAACGCCGCTGGTGGGACTTGGCCCCGGGGGGTTGTACTGACGGTTATCGAGGGGCCTCACTCCACTGGTCAACATTGGGCATCAACCACTTTCTTTATTTATTTTTTTGTTGTTTTTGTTTTTTTTTCTGATGTCAAAACACTCTCGAGACGTGCAAAATGAACTTCCGTTAGAACATGGCCAGGCGCCGGGCACTTTTTTTTTTTTTTTTGTTTTTTTTTTTTCTCTTAAACCAGCTCACCTTTATTAAAGACAAACTCATCGAGGCCGGGGATCCTCACAGTCTACCCGGAAAAAATAAAAAATCTGAGAGCCTTACCCAGTTTATGCTTTTGACGGGACCAGCAAGGACCCGGGGGAGCCATACAGACTACCAAGAAAACCACCTACTATCTCAATACAGATACTCCTAGCTAATGACTATCTACCCAAAAGACTCCAAATGAACTGCCAAAAGCACAGTTGTGCGGCGCCTAAAAACAATTCACCCCATCCACAACCCACCAAACAAGGAGTTTTCTACGACAGGGATTCGGACAGTAATAGGCTTCCATCCGCAGCAAAGGACACCAATCCCGATGCTTTTCCCCATGATTGTTTAAACCAATACCGATTCTTACGGGGCTGTCTCCCCTGAGGGAGCCAGTCTGCTCTAATTGTCCGTCTGATCAAAGGTTTCGCAGTAGCAATTACTTCATGTAGGGGAATGACTTCTTGATTGAAGAGAGCTCTACTTCGAGCTTTCCAAATCGCTTCCATAATAGCTCCTCTACAAGCCAATGCAGCGTATCCTATACCGGAGGATAGATCCTTCGCAGACTGAGAGTGAGCAAACAGTACCCACTCCTGGGTCCAAGGGAGGTCCTTTACTCCCTCCCCTTTCCAGTTCTCTTTCCAGCATTCCCAAACTTTGAATGAGAAGGGACAGAACAGCCAAACGTGGCTGGCTGATTCCCAGCCCCAACCACAGCGAGTGCAGCGTTCTTCCAATTCCATCCCCTTAGCTGCCAGCCAGACTGCCGCGGGAGTAACCATCAGCAACTGAAGCCAAGCCAGACTGGCTTGTTTTTGCGACACCATAGCTTTCAAGCCTTGGCAAATCCCAGCCAAGTCTAGGCACCCCAAAGAGAACCCCGGTACCTTACTCAGCCTCTCGGTGGCTGTTATTATCGGATGTTTCTTCACTCTTGCTCTTTGTAGCTGAACCCCAATCCTGGGTTTATATGCAGCCACCGGGGTAAACATGTTCGCTCCAGTGGTCTCCTTCCAGCCATACATCACGGGTTCTATTTGAAGGTTACCCACGTCTTCAACTAGCACCACCGCTGAGGCCTTGCCTTCCTTCATGGAGCACCACACTCTACATTCCAGGAGGCCAACCGTCGAAGGAATCACCTTTTCTCCAGCTAGCTTGAGCTGTCCTAAGCGGGACCCATGACCTTCTCTCCCCCAGACTTCAACTTTTATGCCTTGAGGTAGGGCAGGCCCAATCACTCTCAAAACGGTCTGGGCCTCCCCTGGCCCTAACAGCCAAGCTCCCTGCCCATGCTCTACTTTTGCAGGCAACATCTGTATCCAGTACTGTGGGACTGCTTTACGGAGGGCTTCGTAATTAGCTTCCACATTCCTAAGCCTACCCAGTCTGCTTTTTAATGAGCCAACCGAGACCCAATCCTCTCTCCCCTCATCCCACAGATCCTTTATCTGTACCACTCCCCTCTCAACCCACGCTTTTCCAAACGTGCCTGTGCTACCGTCCGCTTTGAACCAGTCCCCACTTGTTGATATAATAAACTGATTCTCAAACAAGATTTGGTTTAAAACTTCCCTTCTAGTCTCCGGGCCTCGGAGAGCCTTTGGGGCAAGTTTTTGTCAAGCCTGCAGAATGTTTTTCCAGAACCTTGACTTGACTCTCCTTGCACAAAAGGACGGGATGAAAAAACATGCCCAGGTATCCGTGCTTCTGACCAAGACCCACTCTTTAGATAGACAATATTCGGCCAACCTCACCCACCATTTCCCTCTCGAACCAAAAACAGCTGCTATAACCCATTTACTAGAAGCGCTAAGTTCTGCTGGGCTGGGTCGAGTATCCCGAGCCCCCCTTGACTCCGGGCAACTGTTACTGATTCCCAGGCCACTTTGGGAATAAAGCCCTGCTGTGATTCTGCTGTAGGTTTCCATAAATATCGGGCAGCATCCCTCTTAATACGAGCATATGCCTTGCTACCCAAAAGATGAATAGAGAGTGGGAACCAAAGTAGAGAAAAGGCCGCCGATGAAATAACTAAAGCCCTCCCAAAAAGCAAAAGCTTGAAATTCCGCTTCCAGCCTGCTATTCTTGCCGCCACTTTATCGGCCAGCAACGAGTCCTGCGTCTCTGCACAATCTGTCAATGAGACTTGCACGCCCCAAAATCTGTCAGAGGCGTTAGCGGGTATCTGTTTCAGCACCCAATCCACAGTCAACACCCGGGAGGAAGGGAGGAAGTAGCTGGATTTATCCCAATTTATGGAAGCTTCAGATAGATTACAGTAAATATCGATAGTCCTACAGAGTTCTTGCAGTGCCCCGGGGTTATTATCCACTGCGACGGTTAGATCGCCCGTGATCGCACCCCCCTTCCACTCAATACCTGGGGCCAGTTTTAAGCCTACAATATTGGGGTTTGATCTAATGTTGGCCAGCAGGACCTCCAATTGGAGGACAAATAGGAGGGGGGCAAGGGGGCAGCCCTGCTGCAGGGACCTTGTCAATTTAAATTCCTGCGACGTACATCCATTTACAATAGCCACTGAAGTTGCATGCTCATAGCTCGCTCTGACCCAGGTACGAAACCCCGGCCCAAAGCCCAGCTTAATTAAGGTCGAGTGGACGAAAGACCACCCAACCTTATCATAGGCTTTCTCCATATCAAGGAGCAGAACCGCAACGTCTCTTTTTTCCCTGGAAATAACCTCTAGAGCTTGGATAGTCGCAGAGATATTCTCAAAAATAGATATGCCCTTCACGAAGGCACCCTGCTCCCACCCTATCAAAGCGGGCAGCAGCTTGGCCAGGCGAAGAGCCAACGTTTTAGCAAAAAGTTTATACGTTACATTTAAAATAGAAATCGGGCGCCAGTTCTTGACTTCCCTTTTGTACCCTTTCTTATACATGAGGTAAATCATTCCCTTTGTAAAGCCCTCCGGCAGCTGGCCTTATACCAGGGCCTCATTATACATTTCGCATAAAAAGGGGCCAAAAGTAGTCCATGTGGCCAAGAAAAATTCAATCGGTAAGCCATCTAGGCCCGGACATTTCGCTTTCGCCATGGCTTTGGCTGCCAGCAGTAATTCCCCTTCCTCAATTGGTCTGTCCAACTCTCTGGCCTCTGGCCCTGAGATTATAGACTGTACTGGGTCCCAAAAAGAAGCGACTTCGGTCATATCAAAATGAGGAGGGTCCCCTGGTCTGCGAGTAGTAACAATATCTCTATAGTATTCCAATGCATATTTGCATAGATCTACAGTAGCAATCGCATTAGGAGCCGAAGCATCAAACGGGTGAGCTAGTTCTCTAATAAGTGATCTAGATTGAGTCTGCAGCAGAGATCGAAATGAAGGTTTTGTCATTCTATCGTACCCCACGATCCCTCTGAGATTTAGAAATTCCAGCCATTCGGCTTGCCTCTTAATTTCTAATACTTCTAACTGCAATAGTGCTGTCGTCCTGATACCTGCCCAATACCCATCAGAGAATGGCTCCTTGCCCATCTGGGATTCTGCATAAGTGATTTCCTTAGTTAGGGAGGTCTCGTTTCATTTCCTGTTCGCTGCCTTCATACGAGAAAAGGTAACAAGGGCCTGTCGCACTATCTCTATCCCGGTGTCGGCCCACCACAGGGAATCAGCAAAGAGGTGTTTAGCTAGGATCCATTTGGTCATTTGGGTGTTTACCCATTCTATAATTGCCGGGTCCTTGAGCAGGTTAATATTTAATTTGAAAGGGGGCCGGTGCCGCTCCACTGTATCCTTTGGCAGAGCATCCAGAAGAACTGGGTAATGATCTGACAGGGAACCTGGCATCACATCACACCAAATTGCACGATCCCACGGCGAGCCTCTAATCAGGAAAAAATCCAGCCTCTTTCGAGGGGCCCAAGTGGTTGGTGACGGAGGGGGGCCGAACCAAGTAAATCCACTATTTTCCAGGTTAAAAATTCTGAAAACATCGACCAAGCCTTGGGTTTCGCAAAAAATGGTCAATCTTTGTGAATCGGTCCGTAAGGGTTTTACGGTTAATGTATCTAGGCCTGGATTAAAAACTGTGTTCCAATCGCCACAGATAATCAGTTTTTCAGTATCTGGCAAGTAGGCCGGCAGGTACTGGAAAAAGTCCAGTCTAGCAGGATAGTCTACAGGCACATATACAGACATTATGGACCATTCTTCTGAGTCCATCAGGATCTTGACCCAAGCCCACCGGCCCTCGGAGTTTTTTTTTTTTTTTTTTTCCCTTAAAACAAGCCGAGAGAGTGCTAGGGGTGCTGGTAAGAGCAGACACCGCTAGCACTCTCGGGGAGGCTCCATCTATTGGTGGGGAGCATCACCTGCTGGAAACYGGGTCCARCGTCCCTTCTTTTACATCTCGTCGGAAATGCCTTATGTTTGAGTAAGACAGAAAAGAGTAAGAAGACACGGTTAGAAAAAATGAGAAAAGATGAGAGAAAATGAGAGAAATTGAGAAAAAAATTAGGAAGAGAATTTAGGCAGAAAGAGCAAGATGTCTGAGGTATCCGTGGCACAACCATCTGCTCTAAGGGGATCTGGGGACGGGAACCAGGCAGGACCACTGGGGGGCACCAGCGAGTCCGTTCTTTTCCTGTCCCTTTGATTCCCACCTTCTACAGTTTCCTGTGACGGACCTCTAGAGCCTGACTTCCATTGCCAAGGGATGGGGGGGAAAGGGATCCGGGAAGAACTCTGGGCCCCGCATGGGAATGCTGGGGTCCATTGATGTCCAGTCTTTGAAGGTGAGACAGTAGTCTCGTGGGACAGAAGCCCGCTGGTCCTCTTCTTCTGCCTGCCCATCACATTCGTTGTCGCCCGACCAATGCACGCTAGCCACCCATCCTTCTCTTGGACCGCCCAACCATTCATTGGCAAATTTGGAGATCTTCTCTGATATGTCTTTGGGCCTCTGGTATGTGTCCAAGACTTGTTTCGTTTCCCGCCATCTCTGCATAATCTCAAGTTGAAAACAGTTTTTAAACTGTTCCTTCCTTTCCTCCCCTTCGACTCTGACACCCKCCATTGTCATCGCGCARCGCTGCCACCATAGAACCCRGAGTAYCGACCTTCTTGCCAGAGCAAACATGTTTCTTGCATAGGTCGAGTCCTGCAGGCCTGGGTAGTGGCCCAGAAGAATCGCTCTCCAGTCCCATGGCCATGGTTGGTCTGGAATCATCTGTCTCCACACCCTCTCCCACCACCTCCATGTTAGGACTGCCGACGGACATTGCAGGAAAACATGTTCGATTGTTTCAATTCKTCGTTGGGACGGGAAGCTTTGGAGGCAGYGAGAACACCATGGATGAGCCCRTCCTTGTTGTTCCAACTGAGTATGGTCAATTATCCAGTTRTTCGTTGGGAGACAGCGGTGGGCAATCTGCCACTGAAGGGATGTAATTTTGGCCGGTTTGCACTTGCTGTTCTGAAACCATTTTATAGGGGACAGCAACTGCCTGWCCACGTTGAGSTGCCGCTGCCACCTGTCTATTACTACATCCCGCACGTTCCTTTTCACACGTAACATCTWGTATGTGGCTTTTACTGATAGGTTGTTAACAGTTCTGATAATAGTTGTCTGTCTGTTGTTTATTCGATTTGTCTTTTGTGAAGAGTGTCATTGCCATTCCGCGGGGTCCAGGGGGAGTTGTGATATTGGAGTGTCCGGCCTGTATGCTCTACGGTCATCCCCTTCCCCCAGCGTGCGGATCCTGTGCAGAATTGCTTTGTCAATCCGTTCGAAAGGTGCTCCACTGCCAACCATTTCTCCCTTCCTCCCCACCCTGTACCATTCCACCCACACTGTGACGTCTGTCGGCTGTTCATGGTGAACAAGCCCCACCTGGTGGGATTCGCCCTCCATTATTACCCAGTCCCCCTCCTGTATTTTTGGACCTCAACGCAGGATAGGTCGTCAGGCCAGAGGGAGTGCCTCTATAATCTCCCCCAACGATTCCTCAATGTTACGACATTATCTCAACTTGTCTTTCATTTGGTCTAGTTCTTTCCAGTCCCTGCGTTCCTTGTCCCAGAGGTCCCCTACTTCCATTACCCCCCTTTTTACCCATCCTTTCCACGGGGGGTTCGAACTGCAGAAGATCTGACTTTGAGAGTTGGTAATCCAGCAGTTTCCAAAGAGGGGTTGCCTCATTATTTCCTCCCATCTTTCAGGGGTCGGACGCTGCGGGAGGGGTAGGGCTCTCCATATTTTGATTATTCTGGGCCAAAAGTCATCCTTTATCCCCTTTGTGGCTTCCACCCCCCGTGCTCTTCTTGGTACTTTCCAGTAGCGATCGTCCAACCAGCATAGAGGGTCTATCGTGGGTGGGGCTTCCGGTGCAAGTCGGCCAATTTGTGTCAGGGTCAATGGTCTCCAAAGAAGTGGAAACACCAGGATCAAACGCAGGATCCATTGCAGGCATAGTGCTTGTATTTGGGTCATTGGGTCCATGATACCCAGGCCCCCTTGGGCTTTAGGTTGTATCACCGAATCCCAAGCCACCCGACTAATAGCCGTTGTGTTCTCGCTATCACCTATCCATAGGTAGGCCGTCACCTTTCTTTTCAGGGTTTTCTGGGCCGGTTTGCTGAGAGGCCACAAGACTGACTTGTACCATAAGGTGGCCAGTACTACGTTATTAATCACAAGGGCCCTCCCAAAAAGTGATGTGTGTTTGTGGTTCCACTGAAGGAGCTTTTGGAGTGCTGGAGATGCGAGTCAGTAGTGATCTAAAACTGTACAATCCAGGTCTTTATTTACTAAGATCGCCACTCCCCCTTTGGACCCCACCGCCGGGGACCAGAACTGAGGGCCCTCCCACCAATGTTGGATCAAGTCAATCTTAGCTTTACTAAGCTTGGTTTCCTGCAGGCAAGCAATCTGGACATTTTGTTTATGCAACCATTCCTTGAACCTTTGTTTCTTAAACTTTTTGTTTTTATCCTCGAATCCTCGTACGTTCCAGGTTAGGAGTCTAATCCTACTTGGTAGGACCATGACCCACGCACCGGCCGCGAGGATTTTGGATGCGGCTACTTACTGGCTTCTTAATAGACACCCCTTGGCCTTTTTGCTTCACCGGGGCCGATTCCTGAGCAGCTCCTGGGATCTCCTTCAGATTGATAAAGTTCGAGAACGCTTCTGAGGAAAATTCCTCTGCTGCATCTAAGTTATGAAGCCACCACGCCACCTCCTGAGCCGAGAGATCTTCTGGCAGGGAGATCTCAGCCTGGGAATCCGAATTGGGATCAAGGAGGCGGTTCAAAGGTAGCCAGTAGATATCTTGCGCCCGGAGCATCTCCATGTCGTGGGGTTCGGCCCGCAAAACTAGGTAGGTTAAATGCAAGATTACCTTCTTACCTTTAGAGTTCATTGCAATGTATCTCCCCCTCTTCGGCGCAGGTAACAACTGGCATGAGCCATTTCCTTGCAGGATTCTTTCTGAAGTTCCTTTAATCCAAGTTGACTCCGCCGGAGGGCCTAAAGTTGGTATTCCTGTCAGAAAGAGAGCATCCTCATTACCACGGTTGGTTAGGACCATCGGACCGTACGTGGATGGGGTAATGATAAGAGGAATTAGGAATTCCTTTGGATTTCCCCCTTCCCTGTCATTTTTCCCCATCGTTCGCATCGGCATCGCCGGTCCCTTCACCGCCGTCTTCCTTGACAAATCTCCAGCACCCTCCGCCTTTTTGCTGTCAGCCTTCTTCCTCAACGGTTTTCGTTTCTTTGCATGGGAAGGCAGCGGAAGGGAGGCCCGGTGGTCTATCTTTGAACCCCGCTCCTCAAATCTGGATGGCGTCGGGCTATGGCTAGGCACCGACCGAAAATCTTCTTTATCCGAACTGAGGGAATATACGGGGGATCGAGGGGAATAAAGCACAAGCTCCTTCGAAGGGTCAAGCTGACCTGGGCCAAACCCTTCTGATTCATAATCCGATTCCTCTTGAGAGGAAGCAAAAGCGTCATTCAAAAAAATACTTCTCCTTTCCAGCCCCTTCCTCTCATCTTCTTCCTCTACAGAGGAGGGGGAGGGGAAGGGGGAGGGGAAGGGGGAGGGGGAGTGTGCCTTATCTCCATTGTGGACGACCAATTCATTTCCCTTAATCAGAACAGACTTCTCAGGCTCGTCCTCTGAGAGAGACTGGCGTGTCATGCTAATCTTCTCTGTATCGTTCCAATTTTGGAGAGCTTCAATATGTATTACAAAAATCAACTGGGGCCGAGTCCCACTAGCAGCATTGAGCTACCTCAATGCCTGAATCTGGACGTGTTTGTGAAGACGTGCAGTTCAGGAAACTCAACACCATTTCTGCACATCTTCACTGCTCAGTTGGTAAGGCACGCAAGTGGCATTCAGGAGATCTTGGGTTCAATCCCCATTGGACTCATGCACCTTCCTGGGCAAGCTTGGCGCCCGCCACCTAGAGATATGCCATTGGTCCACCCGAGTGGCATTGAGCAGAGACTGCTGATGTTCATAGGGGGAGGGGACCGGAAGGGAGGCACAGTGACTGGCCCATCGAAGAAGCTCGGTCCTGATGCTACCGGCTGACCCCTGGCCGGTATCGTCCACCTGCTGTAGCAGGTATAGCACCTGCTCGTGTGTTGCATACTCTTGAAACACAGTCATAAGTATGGCGCAGATTCCCAGAACCGACCAGATAATACAGAGTTATACAGATGCAAGCGGAAGACTTGAGATACCTTGGACTGACTCAGACCTGACTCGGACTGCAATTGAAACACTCTCAAACATTCATCAGGGGTGTGAATGCCCTGCCCTCAGACATAGAAGAAAGGCCAGGGACTGAGATCATACACGGACGAAGGGAGAGAGGGGAGAGATGAAGGAGGAGGAGAGGGGAGATGACGTCAACTCAATGTTCCCAAAGATAGTATCTTGAACTGTCAAAAATGACGAAAATCCGAAATGTCGCGAATGACAAGCCTCACAATATCCCAGATGTAGATCTCACAATGTCAAGTACATCTCCGAAAGGAAGATGAAATCAGATCCCCATAAGTGCTCAACTCGTAGTCCCCAATGTCGCTGTCTCATATGTCATCAGAACTCGTAACCATTTCCCATACTGCAGTAGTCCTGTAGGAGAAGTAGAAGTAGATTTAGACTGAGAAGGTAGGAGGAGTAGAGAGAGAGAGAGAGAGAGAGGGAGAGAGAGGGAGAGAAGCGGTAGAGGAGAAGAGGGAGAGAAGGCGAAGCCTTCCTCCCTGGTACCTGGCTATGGCGCTGCAAAGGGACGGCTGGGCCGGTAACTGGCGAGGCGCCCAGTGATGCGCTAATCTGCTCTCCGCTGAACCTCACTCCTTCGCTGCTCCTCGCTGCTGCAGCGCGGCGCTAACCGAGCTAACGCTGCTGCTGCCCTAATCCTGAAGACTAACCTCCGTTCGTACTAACTTACCGGACTGAGGCTGGTACCCAGCCTTTTGTAGTGCTGGGCCGGCCTCTTGCCTACTGGTACCTACCGGCCTGGACCGTTGATCTGAATCGACGGTCCAGATTCAAACTGGTTTGGCGCCCAAAATGTGGCAGCCTCTGAAACGCCGCCGGTTGGTCCTGGGCTGGACCAGTACCGGCCTCTGGCCATTTGGGCTAACATGCCCTACCTCAGGCCTATCTGGGCCTGGTCTGAACCGTCGTCCCCCTAGGCCTACTCTGCCTACTGGGAACTGGGCCCTAACTGGGGCCCGTGTGGCTCAGTATGCCACATCGTGGGTGCAGCTCCCGCATGTTCCCTCGTTGGAGGCTTGAGCACGGATGTGGCTGCTACGGGGTTCTTAAAAAGGCCTGAAAGGCTGTCCTGTCCAGATTTGACAGGTAATTGAATTGGTTGGGCTTAAAGGAATCAGCCTTTGAAAGAAAAAAATAAAAATAAAAATCAACTGGGACGAGGCCGGGAACCTCACAATTCGACCCAGAGTTATCCTGGCAGCCTCAGCCAGTTTCACTTACGAGCCAAGCTTGAAGATCCACTCACTGCTCAAAGTCTATCAATTCGTCTGCTGGAAACCGGGTCCAGCGTCCCAAACCAAATCCGACTACTTTCCAAAATTAAGCCTTGAAGCACACGTTAAAAAGGACTGCGTCTGCAGTCGGAAATGCTTTACCATGAAGAAATCTTTCCACTCTTAGCCTTGAAACTCTGAAAGATGTGCTTGTGGGCCGTGTGTACCAGGCTATTCTCAATACTGCCCTGCCAAACAATGCCTTAGCACGGTGCTGCTATCCAAACCTCGTTTTCTCCCTATTGTCATCGCCACTCAATGTGAGGGAAGAAAACTCCCTGTCTTACTCTTTAGACCTGACCTTTAGGCCTGATTGTTGCGGCCTACAGCAGCATATATTCCCTACCACAACCCAAGCAAAGGAATGAGTGGTATCCTTTGAATTCATATCATTCAGACCAGCTTGTATTTTAGTTGTCTTTAGCGGGCCCTCCCTTTTTGAATTGCCCCCCATTCAGCAGGGCTTCAGCCTGGGAGATATCACCAGTCTGTCTACATCAGAGATTTCTGCCAGCCTGGCATTAAATGCCCAGGTTCTTGCAAACCATGCACGCCCTCTGCCATTACGGTCTGAGCATCGTTTCCAGTCCGCTTTCCTGAGTATTCTCACTTCGGATTTTATCTGCTGCTGTTGTCTGACCAAGTTGATCTCTTCTTTGTTAAACACTGTAGCATTCCTTGCCCTCCAAATCTCTTGCATAATCACATTTTTCTCTTTTTGCTATTTCGAGAGTGGTGTGGCAAGGCCCATAGAAATGTATCTGGATGAGGGCAGCCAATGGTTGTCCTGACAGGATACGCCACCTACCCTACCCATCCCCACGTTAATACTCCCAGCGCACCCCCTGCCTCTACTATCCTACCTCAGTGTGACCAGCACTCAGGGCAATCACCCTACCAGTATCGAGGGCAACTTGGACCAGACAGCGGTGACAAGCACCAAGGCTGGGCCAACCTCCCAGCCCTGAAAAGCGGAAGCGGACCAACCTTGCCGTACGGGAACTTTGGACGCCAGGCTCATGCAATCTTCTATAGGCCCAATTCAGAGAGTCTACCCAGCAGTATTACCTAAGCAAGGCAGGCCAGCGCCCACGGACACATCCTACCGTCCTTCCCCTAGCTTACCCAAGGCTAGACAGAGCTCAGACTAGCCGGAGCGACTTATATCCCTACCCCTACCCTAGAGCTAAGCCATGCGTGATCAAGTTTTTTTTTTTTTTTTTGTAATGTATGTCATCCTTTCGCAGGGGCCATTTGCTAAGTTACCCTTCTCTGTATTGTTCCAATTTTAACGAACGTCCCGAGGGACGTTTTTGTTATTTTTATATGCCCGTGTTTCCTTACACGAAGGGCCTTTGAGAACGTATTCGGTAAGACAGGCAAACTCGGAGGAAAAAAAAAAAAAAAAAAAAA
>BFEA01000259.1:146164-157078 GCA_003427395.1 Chara braunii | reverse complement strand
TGGGGATGAGCAACGCACCGGCCACTGGCCAACAGGTAAGTAAGTCTTCAACCCCACAGCTGCCCTCACGCTACTTCCGTCGATAGGATGAGCAAAATCGAATGCATCTTCGGCTATAACACGGAAATATACACTACCATATTTCCATCAACCCCTGCACAACCAAATGCCAACCCCATAGCCAATGACAACCTCACCCCGGGACCTTGTGTCCCACCTGCTTCGTTGAGTTGAGCCAACTCAACGGTGTGACAGCATTACATGCCATTTAAAATCGAAAGAAGAAATGTATACCGCCTTTTTTGAATGCCTTTTTTTTTTTTTTTTTTTTTTTTTTTTTTAATTGAAAACGGGCCCTGTGCCCAAGGCTTATATTATCATGGAACCATTGAGGCCGGGGTGTGACGCGCAACATCACGCCCTGCGCTGTCTTTCGTTCGGAGTGTTAAAGGTATGGAAAGAGGGCCCCGAAAAACAGCAAGATGGGGTGTGCCAAGGATTTTTGGGAAATTGAGTGTGGGGACACAGACAGAACTGAAATCCCCTGTGTTGGTCTGATGAAGTGAGAGAACTGGTTGATTGTGACGCGGGTTTCGAAGAAGCGCTCGCGCGGGATTCGTGACGCGGGAAGTTCAAATTCAATCCAGAAAATACTGTCGGACTTCCCACCGAACTTCCCACCGAGCCACGGCTCTTCGTTTGGAGTGAAAGGGGGCGGGCACGTACTTAGTTTCCCGCTTTCCGACTAGCACCCGACGCCGCTCGTTACACAATTCTGAATCTGACGCGGACGGCCTTAATCGCGTGGCCCTTTTCTTATGCTCGTTCTCATTCTGTACTTGGTAGTGGAAGCCCTTGGATTGGTAGTGATCGAAGCGGTGGCAATCACTACACAGAGTGTTAGGCCAATGGGGCGCCACTGCCGACCACAGAATGACGATCAACTCCTTGAATGGTAATAGTAATGAGTATGGCGGAAAATGTGTATCGATAATGATAAACCCAGAACACCGATTTTCAGGAGGGAAATAATATCGCCCGCCGATCTTGGCGACGGCTTCTCGTACGTCCCACTCACACACACGCGTCCTTTCCTCGTTATACGGGAAGGGGCGAGGTGGGGATACGGGTGGCCGACGCCTGGTCGGATTGAGCCCGTCAGTCCACATGGCAATCAATCAGATGCCAAAAATATCCTCAATCATTCATCGTAGATCAAGAGTCAAGAAATACACAATAGCGTCAAAATTCCCCAAAAAAAAGGAAAGAAAATCGAAGAAGGAAAGGAAAGTTCAGAGAGAGAGAGGGAGAGACGAAGACTCGTGTATGATGAGGTGCGACCACTGTTCACGCGTGCCGGTCGCACGTGGCTTTGAAGTCCCTCATTATTTTACGAGGGTATGCTGCATATGTTGCACAGTATAAGGCAGATGGCATGTGCAGTGTGTCCCGAATCACAACATCAACAGATCCAACCATTCTTGCATCCTCGAACAAAATCCCAACAACATTGCCTCTGTCATCGATTCGGTGGATCGTGTCCTAATTAAAACGAGTTTCGTGCCCATATGCATACATTCACTGTGGAAGGGGCGAAAGGCGGCAGCCAGGCCATGCCCCTGCCCTATTGTGCCAAAAGCGAGTAATCAACATCCCTTTTGATGGTTGTTACACGCGCATCCACCGTTCACAAGACAAGGTGATCAAATCTCAGCAGGTCCGAGGATTACCCAGGAAACTAATGGAAGAGTTCCAGAAGAAGTTCTTCCGAGTATACATTCACAAGTACAAACCAAAAGACCGACTCTCCGTACATGATCATTCATATCAGCGAGAGAAGAGAAGAGGTGAGAGAGAGAGAGAGAGGCGAGAATATCAAGCCAGGACGGAGAGGTCACATTGAGATTTGGGAATGCAAGAGAAGGTCCGGCTTTACCGCCGTGAGCTCACACCAAAGAATGGATCCGCAACAAGGGGGCGTACTCGCCGTCAAATTCCAACATGGCCCCGGGCCTGTCACCATCCAATACTACGATCGTCACTCCGCCACTCTAGCCTCGACGTGGCTTGCCCGGATCCCAAAGTCCGTCATGGCGATCTAGCGCACAGCCAGTCAGTCTACAGTCGGCTTGTCAGGACTGTCCGACTCGCCCTATACACATCATGTTGGCTAGATGGGGAGAGAGGATCGACTGGGTTTTTCGAGCGTGGATCTTAGAGTGGGAAGAAGAGGAGTGCGAAGGATAGCGCGAAACGGGTCCAAGATTCAGATGATCAAGAAAGAGAAAAAGGGTGGGCGTTGGGAAGGGGAGGGAAAAGTAGTTACAGGGGGAAGGGGCGAGAAAGCATGTGCGCGCAAAGGGAGGCGTTGAAAGGGGCACAGGGAGGAAGGAGGAGGGAGCTTGCTTGTATGGCGCCGGTCGGCAAAAGGAGAATGGGCACAAAAACAGTTGCAGTTTTCCCCAATCCTATGCTAATTCAAAAATTGAAAGTACCATATCCGTGCGCAAAGCAGGCGCGGGAAAGAAAAAAAGGCCTTCGTCCATCCATATTCCTACAAGAATTCCCAGAGTTTTCCAGGTCGAGGCCGAGAACATTCGCGTGCGAAAGACCGCGCGTTTCGGAATTCCTAACTATCGAGCCAAATTCCGAGGGCGCTCGCTAAGGCGCGCGAAATTCCCATGCATTTTCAATTTAAAAAGAATTGACAGATTTCAATGAGGTACTTCTAATCGAACAAAAACAGGGGGGGGGGGGGGKGTTCTCATGGGTCGAACAAAGCACAGAGAAATTACGGGGGAGAGAAGGGGTCAGGAAGATGGCGCAGGTCCGGAAGCTGGTTCATCACATATGTGACACGCAGGGGGTTCCAACATTATGCGATCTCCTGATTGCATGCCATGGCGGAGGAGGAGGGACTCCGAGGGAGAAGAGAGGATGAAAGAGGAACCAAGCGTATCAGGAGAGAAAGTGTTTGTACCGGCGCAGATAGTGGAGGCAAAGTTCATGTTGACGCCAACGTCAATTGCAATATCTTCGCGAGTCTGCTGGCTCGAGCTGCTGGAATCCCCTTGTCCTTTTGACCGCCGGAGATCGTCCAGGTGACGCCATCATCGTTGTGTGCTCTGCACCCCTACCTCGTCATTGGAAGTCCGCCCGCCGGTAATCGACAACGAGAGGATGATGGAGGGGTCGGGGCCAGTCGGATGGGAGCGGAGGGAAGTAATCCTCTGCTTCGTCACCGAGATCAACGGAATGGACGATCCAGTGCGAGCGGGTGAATCGATGATTCGGTCGGGATAGGGATAGTAGATAATCGGGATATAAGGAGGGGATGGTGCGGAGGACATTATCCCTTAGGGACTCATAGTCCTCCATCGCGGGAAAGGTGCCGGAAATGACACAGTACAACTCCATGTGGTTGAACCGTGTCCAGGCGACACTAAAGAGGAGGATATTGAGAGGGAAGGAGGGGGAATGATGGGAGAAGACCGTGCAAAGGAGTCGGGCGGCGAAGTGATGGCAGAAGAGACGGTTGGCGAAGACGCGATAGTCCAGGGGGAATTCAAGGTGGGGGAGGGGACGGAAGCGGAGGTAATCAAGGGGGCGTCGAAAGACGGGACGAGGACGGTACGTCCGGGCCGGGAGGAGGACGGGGACGAAGCGTGGAGGGGGCAGAAGCGGAAGGAGATGGTGAGCGAGAGTGGCAACGCCAGCGGGAGGTTGCTGCGCCATCGTGCCGACTAGCGGCGTCTGAAGGGACGGTGGGATTCAAGGCGGATCCTCCTCGAGCGAAGGGCGGTGCTCATGCTGGTGAGGCTTCTCGGGGCTCGGGCGCTGATGCCTCTCCTTCTTCCTTTGACGCCGACCGTGCTTCTGGTTCCTCTTCCTCCGATAGTCCGGCGATGGTTATGCGACCCGGGTCGTCGTCTGATGACAACTCCCTGTTCTCTCGATGTGCCTGCCAAAACTCGTTGAAGTCGGAGTTGTCTTGTGCAAGCTCGTCCAGGTCTAGGTAACACCAAGTTGTAGGATCGTGATCGCTCAGATACTGCCCATAATCCTCCGTACAGTTCGCCCAGATTACGGTTGGCGTAAACTTCCTTTCCAGGGTCCCAGGTTCAACCTGCTTCGGATCGCTCAGATTGTAGGAGATGATGTCCGTCGGCAGATCGTCGACAAGTTGAGATAAGAATGTGAGGAGTTCGTAGGCGACCATTGCGCGTCCTCCCTTAGCGATCTCTCCGCATAACAATGTACCGTCGGTGGTCAACTCGTTCGGCCACAGTTGCGCCAGCACCAGCGAGATCTCGTGAGTGTGTTCTAACTCCCGATTACTATAATATCGTGACCAGTGGCACCTCACCGTGAGCATACACACACTAACCGTGGCGAACTCGGCCCACTTGCGGCCGTAAGCTGAACTAAGTGGAAGGATGGAGGAGGGACGGATTTCCAAAGTGAGGAGGGGGTCGGCCCAGGATGGCCAGATGATCGGAAGGTCGGGGGGGAGAGAGAAGGTGGAGAAACGATTCATCAGCGCTCGGGGTAGGGGTGGAGATGAGGAAGAGGGTGAGAGGGGCGATCAATAGCGCTGGTCCGGAGGGAGAAGGTATCAATACAGTCAGTCCTCACTACTTGTCGCCCTGGCTGGGCCAATCGCTGCCGCCAACTTCTGTCCCCTCTTATAAAGTTTGGTCACCACCGTGTCGCGCCGCTGCGTGCTGATGGTACACAGATCGCCGCTGAAGGCCACGATTACCATTACGTCGCTCTGAGTAGGTCGCAAGAAACAACGGAATCCAGATGCCTCCGCCAATATGACTGTCGAGCCTCGATCGGTTGATATAGCTATCTCAATGGCGGCACACCAAGCCCCGTCGCCGAAGAGCTGCACATACCGGAGAAGGTCGGGATTGAGACGAGGATGCGCGACTTGGCGAAATTGCAACAAGGTTCGAGGTTGAAGAAGATGAGGAGGAAGGGCCGGCTCGATCATAAAACTCATGGCGAAGTTGAGGGGGAGTTAGAGACAAATGGCGGAAAGGAAGCGAGTTCCTCGTCCGTGCTGGAGAAAGAAGAAGAAGGCGGAGGTAGGTTGAGGTTCTCAGAAGGAGGAAGGGGGCGAAGGTAGGAGGTGTGACGGACAATGGGAAGGGAGCTATGGCTGCCGCTGGCTTCGGGCGCGATGCGCACCGTGCTGGCTCCGTTGGGACCAAGCTCTACGACGAGAAAACAGCCAGAGAATTTGGGAGCGAGTTTACGGTCGCGTGCACATTTGCGTACCTGCACCAGATCCCCTARCTTATATTGGTGTTGTGGGCCCGCATTCCCATTCCGGGCCTCGTACCTACGGACCTGTCTACCGTGGGCCAGCTCGGTCTTTTTTTGTCTTTTACGGGCCAGCTTAGGGACGGCCCTTTCCATTAAATCCGCATACCGCTTGGCTTTGGCCTTAAGGGCCGCACGGGTGTCCCGACCCCCTTTGTCGGCAATTTCTGCAGTATCCTGATTATCGACACATGGGAGGCTATTAGTTCGAAGCTGGAAGGGGGTGAACCCTGTGGACTCATGAGGGGTAGCTCGGTGGATTCCGAGGATCTGATAGACGATCTCGGGCCACGGACGCGTGTCACGAGCCGCTAAGTTCTTATGCAGGGCGGTCTTAATCATGCATTTCGCATTCTCTGCCAGTCCATTCGACTGGGAAACATGGGGAGTGGTGTGTCGGAGAGTAACGCCACGGCGCATTAATAATTCCTCTACCTCACCCTTGAATTCAGATCCGTTATCGGTTAGAATCTCCTCTGTATCTAGATGGGTATTGAGGAATCAATCGATGTATGTGGCTATCTCTGCGGTCTTACGGGTTTTACACGGATAGACTTCGATATATTTCGAGAAATGGTCGATCGGCACCAAGAGGATGGAGTATTCGCAGCGGTTGGGACCAGGTGGCACGTCTATATCAGTTGTGTCCATACTGACCCACTGAAACGGTCGTTCTACCTTTGTCGGGACTATCGATTTTGGCCCACGAAGGGGCGCGCGGTCGGCCGCACAGACTAGGCAGTTAGCGACCACGTGCTTCACATCGTCCCGACAGCATCCTTGTTCTTCAGAGACTAGAGGTCCAGCATCCTAATATCAAATTTGTACTCACCACTAACACTAAGCAAAAATGCTAGTGCAAATGGTGGTAGGTTGGTGGAAAACAACTTCAGCATCCTTGTTCTTCAGAGAACAGTGAATCTCTCAGCTAAGGGCTCAGTTCCTCAGTGGAAGTTCTTTCCTCCCATAATAAACGAGATAGGAAAACCTTGCCTGTTGGAGTTCTTCCGGCCCATTGAAACGGATACTCCCACTGCCTTATCTGTCTTGAAGGACTGTAGTCATTCACTGCTTGCTTCTCTTTGAACTTCCTATATTCTGCCAGAATCAGTGTTCACACAGAATATCAAATACATCCAGCACAGCCCAGCCTCAACATTATTATTCAATTCAAGAGACAGGATTTCACCAAAAAAAAAGAAGTTCAAATTAACTGCATTAAATATTGACTCCAGACAGATTAGGATTTTAACCATATTTTGACTTGTAATCAATCCAAAAATTCCAAGACAAAATAAGAATGAACTTAAAATTAATATATGTTGTAATATCATAAAATGATCTATGTTAATTAAAAAAAAATACATATACAATATAGATATTATATACTATGAATTTATATTACTATAATCTTATAACATGTTATTTATAACATATTCTATAGATTATACCATGCAATCAACAGAATGAATGGTTCTTATTGATTCTTGATTTTGAATAGTATTTATTGTTGTATTCAAGAATGAATCAAAGAAAAAAAAAGAAAAGAAAAACACATCATGAAACATTATAAAAAAAAACAAAGGAAACATATGGATGTTGAACTGTTATGAATGGTCCTTTGGGACATCCGTTAAAATTGGAACGATACAGAGAAGATTAGCATGGCCCCTGCGAAGGGAAAAAAACAAACAAAAAAAAAAAAAAAAAAGGTTATGAATGGGTCTGGCTGCACTAGTCTCCACTCTTCGGAGAGTTTTTGGTCGCTGCACTAACTATCAGATACCACCCCTAAAAAACCTTGGGATAGCTGTCAGAAACTGCCTTGGAAAAGCACTCTCCCCTGGACCAGGTGGAGAGTGCCCACCCTGCAATGGGGGTTTCCCGATGGACCTCCGCCCGACTCTCCAAATGCTCCAAATTATTCGGAGAGTGTGCCTGGAGTCTGGGCGGACAAAGTGCAAAATTTAATAGCGTAGCATTCTCCAGTGCTGTCACCCTGTTTTTTTTTTTTTTTTTTTTTTTTTTTTTTTTTTTTTTTTCCAGTGCTGTCACCCCTGTCTGCTAGTGCAATCATGAATTGGAGTTCAAAGAGTGGAGTGGATAGTCAGTGCAGCGGTGAACCAAGAATCACGAATTCGGAGATCTTTTCAGCTCTCAGCTCTCGGCGAACGAGAGTGGAGAGTAGTGCAGTGCAGCGAGACCCGGGGTCTCGCTCCACTACTGTCTGCCGTACAGAAATTATTTCGTATAATTAGTGGCCATATAGCTGTCACTGCCTGTCAGAGCGCGCAAAAAAAAATTGTATAAGACCCGACGTCGCTCCACTTTTTATCGGCAATACAAGTCTCCAATTCCTGAGTTCACCACAAAACACCCTTACAGCTCTACAAGACAGCAATTTGTCTGCCCAGACTCCAGGCGGACTATCCAATTTCGCGTTCGAACTGCGGCCTCCTTGGACCACCATCCGAATAACAACTTTTGCACTGCCAGGCTGGGAAAAAAAAAAAAAAAAAAAAACTCAGAATCGTACGGTGATTCTGGGGGGTGTCATCTGACAACTATGCACGGAGTTTTGAAGGTATGTTTCGTATAGTAATTGGAGCGATGTCCCCAACGTAAGGGACGGTGGACCCGTTTTCCAGCAGGTGCAGCTACCCACAAATAGAAAGGAGACGTTGTTTCGCGGCGCGCGTGCGCTAAGCGGCCCCCATGGTTCGATCTTGACGAATGGTACGAGTCAATGAGTAACGTAGGGAGGTGTCCTGAACGGTGGAGCACAAGCCTAACATTCTCTATATCGTTTAAACCACCAGTACTTGGCCCAGCTATCGGCCGCGGCACTTTCCTGTTAACGTGCCGCGCCTTTAGGGCTTCGGTGTACCGGACCTCAATGGGTACCGGACCTCAATGGGTACCGGACCTCAATGGCTGGAAGCGCCAGCCAAACAATTTCGAAACAGTACCCCGGTGCTTGGGCGAAAATGGGCGTGCAGGGGCATTCCAGGCTCCGAGGCTCGGCATCGATAGCTGGGCCACGTACCGGTAGAAATTAATGGATGTGGTGACGAGCCGTGACGGGCCAAGGCACTCAGCAAGGAGGACAGCCAGTCAGCCCACCTGCTCAGGACACCAAACACAGAAACCAGAACTGGGAACCGGGGGCAAAAAAGGACACTTCGACAGGGGAAGAAGACTTGTGCAAATATCCCTGCCCAGTGCCCTTTTATCAAACCAAAGGTCTCAGCAAGCTCGGTCACCCTCTTAGGATTAGCATAGTGGACAAGCAATCCAGTAACCTAGATTGTGAACAGACCATCATCATCCTGGGTCAATAGACCAAATTGGACACAGACATCACTAAAACGAATCTGTTCTGTTCAAATCATTCAAACTTTTACCACAATGTTCAGGGACGCTGGACCGGCTTTCCAGCAGGTGGTGCTCCCCACCAATGGATGGAGCCTCCCCGGGAGTGCTAGAGGTGTCTGCTCTTACCAGCACCCCTAGCACCCTCTCGGGTTGTTTTGTGTTAAAAAAATAAATAAATAAATAAATAAATAAATTAATGGATGCCCCGAAGGGCTCCTGCAACTGTTTGTCTTTCTCACATGTGGGAAGTGGCAGAGCAGAAAAGGGTCTTAAAGTTTGTGACTGTGCTCTAAGTCAGGGCATGGTTGCACCGGAGGACTTTTCGGGCTGAGCTCTGAATGTGAATCAGATTGCCTCCACACGTGACGGTAATTGCAGTCAGATACACTCAAGAAAGTGCTACTAGTAGTCTAGTAGTACGAGCATGTCCTCCGCTTGTGCAGGCTGGGTAAACTCCACTACTAAGGAAATTCACCTACTAAGGAAAACGCGTAAGACATCAACTACTTTTGTGTCCATGTGTGAGGACTTCTTTTTGAATTGATATTGCAAATTGGACACAATAATTGTGGTTGGACACATCCACAAGAAGCCGTACTTGGGGTTGCAATGGATACATCCATGAACAGCCGCAAGACGCAAGACTTAGTGCAGAAGAATCATGCATCCACGAGCGGCCGTACTTGCGGCCAGGTATACCAGTGCGCTCAAAAGGTGACAACATAGGGCCTGGCTGCACTACTCTTGAAATGCACAAAAGACAAAAATCATGTCGCTCTATCTTTCCATGTTCTAGCGGAAGATTCACTCTCGTTTTGCACCTTTCGAGAGTAGTGCAGCGAGGCCCATAGTTCAACGGCAACGGCAAATTTCGTGAAAAAGAAAAGGAAAAACTTGCCTACATGGAAGACACAGGGCCTCACCACACCCCTCTCCCAAGAGGACTCATTAAACTCCAAAAGGTGTGAAATTTGTTAGTTTAGGCTGCTTCGCCACGCCAAAATCTGTTAGTTTAGGCTGCTTCGCCACCGGTGACACCGAAATTTGTTAGTTTAGGCTGCTTCGCCGAAATTTGTTAGTTCAGGCTACTGCGCCAGGCTGAAATTTGTTAGTTTAGGCTGCTTCGCCACGCTGAAATTTGTTAGTTTAGGCTTTTTCGCCACTTCAAAATTTGTTAGTTTAGGGTGAGGCTGCTTTGCCACACAGAACTCTCGAGCGGCCAGCTTGTGAAAGCTGGATAGGACAGGAAAAAAGGATCTCAGCGATGCCAAATATAGGCCCAATACGACCACGGAGCAGTTTTTCAGTCAAGTTGCTTTATCTTTTGTACACAATTTCAATGTAGTTTTTTTTTTTTTTAACTTAGATTTGGACCATTTCTTGATTTACGCATGTCATCCTTGCGCACGGGCCAAGTCCCACTAGCAGCGTTGAGCTACCTCAACGCCTGAATCTGAACGCTTTTGCAGAGATGTGCAGAAATGGTGTTGAGTTTCCTGAACTGCACCTCTCCACAAACACGTCCAGATTCAGGCATTGAGGTAGCAACGCTGCTAGTGGGACTTGGCCCCAGGGGTCATGCTAATCTTCTTTCTCTGTATCCTTCCAATTTGCAGCGTGACGGATGTTCCTCAGGACCCAACGTACTATTTGAATTCACATCATCTTTTTTTTTTTTTTTTTTTTTTTTTTTTTTTTGACTTCACATCATGATGATGAATCTGATGATGATGATGATGATGTTGAGACTTTTTTCACTTCGTGTGATTGAAGACTCTGCAATGTCTGCATATTAAGTCAATGTCTGACTCTGCAATGAATCTCTCTACCAACCTAGCCTCAAATTTTCAAGGTTCCATAGAGAGTAGTATGAGCCTCGCTCCACTATAATTTTCGTAATGCACAAATCTAAACACAAAAAACTATGGCGTGTATCTGTCCATGTTCTAGCCTAAGATTCATTCTCATTTCGCACATTTGGTGAGTACTAGCCGAGCAAGGCCCTATGGCTGTCCCGCCACGTTTTTTGAAACAAGGGCTAGTACTGCATGCAAGCTGGAGTACTCTCAAAATTTGAGAATGAAATTTGAAAGTACTAAGTCTTGCAAAAGCACTTTTCTGAGACCTCTCTATCATTTTTGTTTGAGAAAACTACGGCCCAGTCAGGGTTTGAGTTTGTAATTGCACTTGAGGCAAAAGGGCCGGTAA
>BFEA01000259.1:120611-134853 GCA_003427395.1 Chara braunii | reverse complement strand
ATTTCCTGCTCCTGTCCTCAAACACGTCCAGATTCAGGCATTCAATCCTATGCTATTTGCTAATGGGACCAAAGCCCAGGAGTAGACTGATAGCCAAGATAGGCACACTAACAGCAAACTCTTATAAAGGTCTCAGCTGATGTCATATTTGTATAGGGATTCCTTGCTTTTTCCAAAAAAAAAAAAAAAAAAAAAAAAAAAAAAAACTTGTATAGGGACGGTGGGCCCGTTTTCCAGCAGGTGACCCCCCCCACCAATAGATGGGGCCTCCCGAGACAAAGAAAAAACAAAAAGAAAAAAAAAAGGAAAAAGAGGGGGACTGGGTAAGAAGGGGTTTTTTTTTTTTTTTAAACAATCATCTGGCTCCATTCTATTAGTGGGGAGCAACACTTGCTGGGAACCGGGCCCAGCGTCCCTCATAAAATCCAAGATGAAATCAGGGGCCGGGGTCCCCACAGTCTACCCGGTGTGGAACATATTAGTGCCTGACCAAACTACCTACTGAGGGGGATAGAGAATACAGAGGGTAGGGTGTGGGCTTGGCTGGCTGAGGTGAGAGTCTACCACCAGAATTAGACTCTAATTTCGGGGTGGTCCCAAATCAACTCCGCATAACTCAACTTACCCTCGTCCGAGATATTAGTCCACTGGAAAGGACATGACCACTTCTTCCGAAAGATAGAGCGGGTGAGTTCTGTGGATTCGGAACTGTTTCTAATCCTCTGCCAGTCAGCAGTTATATCTAGCCTTATTGACTGCTTGTACTGAGAAATCAAGGTGGGTAAGTGAGAAGTAGCGCCTTTAAACCTTCTGTCATTTCTAGCTAACCAGAGCTGCCAAAAACCTCTAATTCTGAATATAACAGCAATTTTCCCTGCCTGTTGCTTCTGGAACTGGGGCCTCACTCTACCAGTGAAGACCATGTCTTGATCCCAGAAATCTACTGAATTATAAGCTTTATTCCATAAGGAATTGAGAAAGTCCCAGAAACCTCTGGCAATGACACATTTCCACCATAAGTGCATCCAATCTTCAAGAGAAGAATGAGGGCAGGAGTCACAGCTAACTCGGACCTCCATCCCCTTCTCTGAGCACCACAAGGCTGTAGGGACACATGAGTGAAGATGCAACCATTGAAGCCCACCTGCTTTTGTTTCTATAGACGAGAGAAGAATACTTATAAACATAAATACCCATTTCTGAGAAACTGAATGCAGTTTGAGCGAGGAGGATCTCAGGCTCCAACTAGTCGACAAACCTGCTATCATACTGTGGGAATCTGAGTGGACTTTATAGCCTGTCTTGGCACTGTATTCATCAAGTGGAACTTTCGTCACCACGCCCTTCTCATCAGAGATCTTCCAACCGATTTTAGATACGTCGCCCTTCCAGCTATTAATCGCGGCCGCTTGCATGGCTATATGGAAGGATACAGAATTATTCTTTCTCCGCTGATACACCCTGACCTCCTCCATACCTGTGAGCGAGACATTCCTTGCATCGCTGGTTTGTTCAAGTCTGGATTCCCTCCATTTCCATTCTGATGCTTCCACAGTGCCATCCTCCTTGATTGTGTCGACTCTGAATAACGTATCGGTTGTGGTCGGGGCTCTGAACCATTGCTGTACTCTGTATGTGCTCTCTGGCACGGCAATGATTGTTACCTAGTCTTTTGGTATGGCCAGTAGCAGAGCAGACAGGTGATCCTAAATCTGATGAAGTCCGGAGAGTGTATGCCTCAGATCAGCTGCCGTCTTCCAGGAGTGTGTCTCTTCATTCCAGATATGTCTGACCAACCAAATACCGCGCTGCATCCAACTCAGACCAAAGTTACCTGACGCTTTGATTACTGAGAAAGGGAGATTAGTCATATCTCTGATTGAGGGATTTTCAAGAAGACAAGAGTTGAGAACTTCGATCTTGGAGGCCGGGTGATCAATGGTTTGGGGAAGCATCCTACCCCATTCCTTGAGTATACTGCTCCAGGTTTGGCCAGATGGCCTATCGAGGAATGGGCGCATAAGGAGCGCGTGCCAGACTGCTTCAGGGTCAGAGAGGTGCCATTCGTGAGCCAAGTGGTGTTGCATCAGCAGGATCCATGGTTGCTGTTCGCAGGTAGTGAGGGCTCTTACCGGCCATTTGGCTAGTAGAGCTCTGTTCTGTGTGGTAGGGTCGAGAATCCCGAGGCCCCCAATTTTTTTCTTTTCTGTTATTTTGGACCAGATGACCTTACTTAAGGCCGTGGCTGACTCAGAATCACCTTTCCAAAGTAATCGTGTTAGTAGTCTCTTGATATTTACCGCAGACTGAGGTGGTAGTGTACGAATGGAAAGAATATACCAGATCTTAGAAGTAATGAACGTGTTAATTACCATGGCCCGACCGAAGAGTGAAAGGAAGCGGTTTTGGAGCTGGCGTCGCGAATCCTGTTTTCGATTATAGAAGCTTGGGTATCCATTGAATCTCCAAAGGAGACTTGGATGCCCAAGTATCTTTCTGATTCTGATTCCTGTTTGACTGGAATGTTGAGGTCCAAGGCCAGGGGTTGTCCATCCGGTGTGAGGGCCACCGATTTCTGCCAACTTACCCTCATTTCTGAAGCGATTTCATATGCATTCAGGCACTCTTCTAATGCCGCTAGGGAAGCAACTGTATTATCAGAGATAGCCGAAAAATCATCTGCTAGTGCAGAAACCTTGATGGAGTGAGTAGGGGATATCTGAAGGCCCACATAGTTTGGGTGGTGCCGGACCATGTTTAGGAAAACTTCCAACTGTATGACAAAAAGTGATGGTGCCAAAGGACAACCCTATCGTAGTGAACGGGTGACTTGAAACGAATCGGAGGGATGACCGTTAACTAGCACCCTCCCTGAGGTGCTCCATATAAAGCCTTGACCATCTTCCCAAAGTTTTGTCCCACGCCAATTCGTTCCAGTGTTGCTTGAACAAAATCCCAGTTGACACGATCGTACGCCTTTTGGAAGTCAATCAGAATAATTGTTTTATTTAGGTTGTGCCGATCTATCCAATCTATAGACTGTGAAATGGTCATAACGTTATCCAAGATTTGTCGCCCAGGGATAAAACCAGATTGATCGGGGTGGACAAGTTTGACAAGGTAGGGTTTTCGCCGCCTGGAGAGGGTTTTAGCTAGGATTTTACCATGCACGTTTAGGAGGGATATTGGGCGATAGTTTCTGATATCTGATTTATCTCCTTTCTTATATAGTAAAGTGATAATGCCTTCCGCTGTGCATGGCCCCAGAGAATTATTTGCTAGAATCAAGTTAAATACACGCAATAGATCGAGAGCAATCAGGGACCAGAAGCGGATATAAAACTCCACAGGGAGGCCATCCGGTCCTGGACATTTACCCTTGGCCATACTCTGTAGTGCTGCTGTTAGTTCGGACATTATTATCAGCTTCTCCAACTCGGATGTTTCTAGGTCAGAGAGCAGCTTCATCGTAGAGCCCCACAGGAGGCTTTCCAAATGGGGGGGGAATAATAGGACTTCTGGGTTCCTTCTCAGAGGTAAGTAGTTGTTTATAGAATAATTTAACGTATTCGCATAGTTTGACTGGGTCCCTCGCGGGCGGTTCCCTAGGGTCCTCCGGGTGTGACAACAGTGAAATGAGTTGGTTGTTGTGTGTGTGGTGAACAACATTCGAGGTCTTGTTAGTAAGACGATCAGTGCGTAGGATCCTGTTAATCTGTCTATATTTGCTCCAAAGATTGTGATTGGCAATCTGCAGATTTTGCCACCCCTGCCTAAGTCTGTTCCTTTTTCTGAGGTTGTTTATTTCTGAAGAAAAACAGTTTGAATTGTTTCTCTCTAATTTGTCAATTTTCCTTTGCAGTATTATCTCTTTATACCTACGGTTAACGGCTTTAACTCTAGAAATCAACTTTAATTGGTTTGAAACTAGAGTAAGGCCTTTATCTAGCCAGTCTCCCTCACTTTGGAAGAGGATAGTATTGTTATGCCATTCCTCCCATGTATTCCAGATCCAATCAACTACCCAGGGTCCTCTAAAACATGTAAACTCAATCTGAATAGGCCTTTGCCTTTGGTTGCCTATAATCCCATATGGAATTCCAGGTATACCGGGGCGTGGTCGGAGAGTGGATCCGAGATGCAGTCCGCACTATGTACAGCTTGAAGTGCTGCATCATTAACTAGGAACAGATCCAACCTTCTTTTAGTAGGGAGATTAGGCTCAGATGGGGTCGGAGAGATCCAAGTGTAGCATCTTGTGTCTGGGTGTAACGAACGATATGGGTCAAGGAGTCCCACTTCATCTATGAAATCATTCAGTGTTGCCGCCTCACCAGGGTGAGACAGAGGGGTAGATGAATCAACATCTGGGTTGGGGACTGTGTTTCAGTCCCCACCCATAACAAGAAAGTCTGCAGGAGGAATAATAGGGATAAAATCCAATATGAACTGAGACTTGTGATCGTGGTCACAAGGAACATAAACAGACATAAACACTCATTTCTTCTCATTTAGCCTTAAGGAGATCCAAACCCAATGTCCCTGGGGGTTAGAATGTGATTCCAATATGCAGTTTTTCAACTTCTTGTGGATGAAAATACTTGTTCCTCCTTTGGACCCTTGAGCTGGGGCCCAGAATTGAGGGTCATTCCACCATCTGCTCATAGAGGTCAATCTGTCCTCAAACAACTTGGTTTCCTGTAGTAGGGTAACTGAGACACGGTTGGTGTGGATCCAAGATTTGAGTCTTGCTCGCCTGTGCTTTCCATTGGTATCAATGAGGCCACGGACGTTCCACGAGGCTGTGAGTAACCTATCTTCCATCCGGGCCTACCGCCTGCGCCGTGAGATGGATGAGTGCCTGGGACGGTCCCTGAGGGTCGGGGTTGGGGATAAGGGAGCTAGTATCCCAAGGGAATTTCATCGATTCCAGGATATACCTGGAAAAGATGGATCTTTCCTTGGGAAGTTGAGCATCCAGTTTCGTAATGATATCTCCCTTAATACCTTCACCTAATTCCGGGTAGAACTTCTCTTTCTTGTTGCTCTTTTTGAACCAAGATGTGGGGGCCCAGAAAAAGCCCTCATCAACTACTAGGGGGTCCACGCCCGACGCCAGGGCTGCCTCCATACATCTGCTCATTATCGGGTGGGTTTTCCCGGAGTGACCTCGCCTGTACACAGACATGCAGGGCACTGCCGGGATAGGACGGACAAAATATTTTTTGTCCAGGGTTTTTTTGGCCGCCTGTACAAAGACCTTCGGTTGAGGAAAGGATGAGGTGGTGAGGGATGGAATAGCCAGGCTGTTATCATCCTTTCTCTGAAGCAGCAGCATAGTGCTCTGATTGCATTGTTTGAATATGAGAGGGATGAGGACAAAGGGCGTGCCGTGCTGGGCAGCGGGAAGAACTGCTTCTACCCATGGGGAAATAGACACTGTTGTCTGAGCCGCATTTGCCATCGTAAGGTACTCCGTTCTCATTTTCTTTTGAAGTTGTTCCTGAGGTGAGTGTGCAGGATTGAGATCGTCTGAAACGCCTGTCGATGTGGTTGCTCGGGTTGACGGGTCTGGATTCGGCTGGTGAAGGCCCTTTGGAACCTCTGTCTGCTTTTCCTCCTCCCCTGCGGCTCTGATGGCCAGCAGGCCGGATGGCTTTGGTACATTTAGGGGACCAGCAGGCAGTCCCCCGGTCCCCTGCTGATTCACTCCGAAGAGCGTAAACCCTGAGGAGCCGGCCGAAGGGCCGTTAGTCGGTCGCCATCCCAAACGCGATTGCGTTGGTTCCTTGGATTTCGCAGTTCGTTCAGATTCCTATTCACTCGTTTTTCCTCGATTGTCACGGTAACCGGATGGGCCCCTGGGAGAGGGTGCTCCTTCCCATTGGGCAAAAAAACGTCTGTTTGCACCCTGTTGTGTAGTTGCCCCTGCATGTGTGAACTCACTCCAATTATTACGGTTTCTTGAAGATTCAGAGTTCACATTGCGAGAGTTTTTCCTATGTGAGGCCGGGGTGGGTTGCAAATTCGTCCTGTATTGGTTGTTGGGATCAGATCTACAGTCCTTTGTCTCATGACCGTACTTGGAACAACTGAAACAGAATAGGCAATCCCATTGGGCAAAAAAACGTCTGTTTGCACCCTGTTGTGTAGTTGCCCCTGCATGTGTGAACTCACTCCAATTATTACGGTTTCTTGAAGATTCAGAGTTCACATTGCGAGAGTTTTTCCTATGTGAGGCCGGGGTGGGTTGCAAATTCGTCCTGTATTGGTTGTTGGGATCAGATCTACAGTCCTTTGTCTCATGACCGTACTTGGAACAACTGAAACATAATAGGCAATCATCCGGTTTGTGTCCATACCTGTTGCAATTTGAGCACCACGGGGTGTTGGAATTGACCAGATCCGCCTGGAGATACTCTGTCCCCGTCCATATCTTCAGGCGAGATCCAAATCTCTCTTCGGCGCTGGGATGGAACTGATATTTCAGGTTGCCCAGTTTGGGATCCTCAGGATCGCCAATCGGGTCGAACTCATGAACTATCTTACCCATTATCGTCTCAATACCAGTTTTGATAAGCATCGACGCGACAATGGGAAAGCGCATCGCCATGACCCAATAGTTTTTCTTTTTGTCCTCTTCCCTTTTCTTTTCCCATTCTGCTCTCGGTAACCATTGTCGAAAGAAAACGAAGTTCCATTTTGATCCTTCTTTAAACTTCATTTCCTTTTTGACATTCAACAACCAATCAACAACCTTTAGGTTCTTCGCAATATAGGTCATCTTACCTCTGCCCTCCATGTGTGTAGTGCCTTTCTGAGAGACCAGCTCCTCCTCAGTGAGGACAGATTCCTCCAGGTAACGAATAAGGTCAATCTTCTTATCGTTGGGCCAATTCTTCGTTTCCCCTTGGAAGACTATCGCCACTGTCATCTGTTTCAAAAATTCATTCTGAACAGTCTGAAACCGTTCGTTAGGATGGAGCTCAATACAATCCTCATCTTCGTTGATTGTGGTTTCGACGAATTCAAATACATCTTGAGAGATGTGGTCTATAAACCATCCCTTCATCATTCCTACCAATCTCCTAAACTCTTCTGTTTCTGTGTCCAGGTGAGTGGTGTCAGTGGCGTCTGCTCCATTTTCGTTCATCGTGAGATCAGGATGGACCAAATATGAAAGGAGGTTAATGAGGTGATAATATAGTTAAGGGGATGTGTCTTGGGGTGCAACTTATGACTTATCGAGTGTGGAGGTTGGTTCGGGGTTACACGGCAATGGTGAGACAGATCGGGATAGGGCGGAGGCAAGTCGGATCGGGTGTTAAGCCGGGGTCGCTCTGAAGGGAAGGGGCGGTTTTGAATGCGGGAGTGAGGCCAGTTTCGCGTAGGCGGGACGACTATCCAGATTCTATAGGGAAAGTCGGGAGGGACCGCTATAATAGTCGGAGCGGGTAAGTCGAGCGGGTGAAGAATGGTTAAAGGACGATTTTGCCTTATATAAAGGGCGGGTTAACACTATACGTAGAAAGGATGAAGAATGTATCGGTTTCAGTAAAAGCAACTACCGCTACTGGGAAAGGAAAGGTTGGTACTTTCCTTTCCTGATGAAGCGGGGTTAAAGGAGGGAGGGAGGGTAGGCCGTGGTAAATTAGGTGAATGGGAGACGAGAGACACGGAGAATTGTGATAAAATGAGAGTATTTGGAAATGGAAGAGCATACATGAATCGAGAAAGGCATACTATAAACGGAAAGGACGGAAAATTGTCTGGCCAGACCTCACCGAAGCCGAAATGAGAATAAAGGCTTGCCGGCCGAAGAATCTCTCACGCCACTGTAGCATCGCTGTCCCAAACAAGGCGCCGGACAGAGAAAATTCCGAGTACACCACAACAGGACGGGGCTGTAATGATGATGTCTCTCCAGGAGTAAACCATCAAAGGCTGGAATAGGAACGATAACCGCAAAGATGACGAATAACCGCAGCAAAGGAGTCTTGTTTCCTGCTAGGTGGATCCGTGTAGTGGAACGCTTGAATCGAGCGTTACACTGGTAATTCTGGTATGTTCTGGTAATGATGAGCCTTCGTGCAGGGGGAGGTGGTCTCCCGAAATGAACAGCTTCCCCGTGGTAAGAGGATCTCACGAGGGGAATTAGCTGTCATCTCATTACCTTCACTCACCAGGGTGAAGGCGGGATAGCTATGGTGAGATTCTCCCTTAGGGTTCAAGCCGCGTGAACAGCGCAGGCGCGAAATTAGCGCCGCAGAGGTCGCGCGCGGAACCGTCCCCCGAAGGGCCCTTTTCTCTCGCTTTTTTGCCTTCTTGGTTTGTGGGAAGGCTTCAAATTTTGGACCCCAATCCCGTGCAAGACCCACCCTTCCAGCTCTCTACCTACTGGGGTGAGGTCCCGCTTCAAAAGAGGATTGGATTGAATGCCTCAATCTGGACGGCATCGTGGAAAGGTGCAGAAATTCAAGATTCAACTGCTTTTCTGAATCTGTGCTTAAAACGCGATAGTATTCAGGAGCTTAATCCCATCCTCTTTGCTATTTTGGTAGTGGGACTGGTAGAAGGGTGATGGGGTGGACTTGTAGATGGGTGATGGTGATGGTGCTCAGTCAGGTAGGGTAGGGACGCATCCCGACTTCCCTGCCCTACCTCACTGAGAGCCACCTCCCGTCTACCACTCCTTGGTGGAGTGACCCTGACCTCAAAGACGTCCCGATTCGGGCGCTCAATCCAATCCTCTTGGCTCGTGGGACTCACCCTGGTAGTTCGACGCTGAGGTCCGACAATTCAACTTTTTTTTTTTTTTTTTTTTTTTTTCCCCCAACTCTACCTTTCCCTGTGGGCCCACTCCTACTCATTGGGAGATCACGGCCGAACGAACGGGCCTAGCTCAGGGCATACAATAGGACTTTTTATGATGCATCTGACTGCAATTACGACCAACGCATCACCAACAATCAGGTCTAGTCTTTCAGGACATAGGTTAAAATTGGGCCCAGAACATACGGGGGGCAAGGTCCCACTTGCGCAAATCAGGAGATTCCGGCCGTTGATCTTTGCTATCTACGGTCAGTATCTCTTAATTTGTGCAAGTGGGACCTAGCCCGGGGTAGCAAAAAACAAAAAGGGGAAACTACGCGGGAGTCACAAAAAGAGTTTGAAAATACAGTTTGGGCAAAAAACAGTTTCAAATTGCACTTCGGGCAATGCATACAACCTAGGGCCTCGCTGCACTACTCTCGAAATGTGCAAAACGAGAATGAATCTTCTGCAACCTGGTCACTCGGTTGCGGGAGTTGAGTGACACTTCAATGGAACCAGGTTCCACCGACCGCTAGTAGGCCGGTTTCAGGCCGAGTTAGACCTGGTCCTAGATCAGGATAGGCTAAGGTACCGGGGGTTGTGGGGGTTTAGGGCGATAAGGGGATCGGTAGGGGAAGTGGGTGATAGGTGAGTAGAATTGGTTTGTGACCTTAGCAGTAGAGCAGTTTGGGAACTTAGCAGGGATGCAGTTATATTAAATAGGTGTATGAGGTTCATTGAAGAAGAACTCTCTCCTCGAGATGAGTTAAGCTAAACCGGCTGAAGCTGCCGGGATAACACCGGGTGGATTTGTGAGGTCCCCGGCCTCATCTTTTGAATGAGTAATAAATGTGGTTTGGTCCAAAAAAAAAAAAAAAAAAAAAAAAAAAAAAAAAAAAAGAATGAATCTTCTGGTAGAATATGGAAAGATGCATGGCCACTATTTTTGTCTTTTGTGCATGTAGAGAGTAGTGCAGAGAGGCCCCTAGTCTCATTGAGGATTTACAACACTTATGTCTGTATTGTGACCTCTCTCAGCCTTTTTGGGCATGGTGGCGGGTGAATGTGCAAGTTCCACAGCCTACACAGCAGTGGACTGATGACTTTGTTTTGCTCGGATCGGCGGCCAGGAGAGGCGCTGTGCTGTCGCCCTTGACCCTGGCTGAGAAGAGGTGTTGCGTGGCGGTATACTTTGGACCTTGTGGACCTTGACGAACTCCGTGACTGGCTGGCATGAGCGCCTTACCCCACCCATGGTGAGGGCAGAGTCTGAGGTGATATACAACATCAAGCAGACAATTCTTGAGGAATGGACCTTTGAAGTCCGACGGAAGGGATTTTCCGCTAAAGTACTTACGGCGTTCCACTCCAAGACCTGCTGGCTTCATTTTTCGGGTCTGTTGGTGATTTCTGTTGCGGTGGATGGGCGGCCGGACATTTGTTTCTCCTCTTTCTTTTTGTGATGTATTTGTGGTTTGTATAAAGCTAGTACATTTAGTGGCTCAATTAACATCAGATTCTGTATTTGCCATATGTAGTCCGATGCATGCCGTTGGGCAGGGTGTGGTCTGATATGTCCGGATGTGTTTGGCAACGCTGAGGCCTTTGAGGAGAATGATTTTTCCTTTTAACTGCGGGATTGTACAGACTCTTATCTTGCGGTTATATATTGGGATCCTTGCCCTGCTGAGGGTGACATGGTTACAGCCAAAGGAAACAGTTTACCCTGTATTCTTTTCTAAGGGTAACTACGGTGCAGTCACGAAAGTAGTTTGTAATTGCATTTGAAAGCGCGTTTTAGCAGTTTTTTTAGTCAGGGCCCGAGTTTCAATTGCAGTTGAAACTCGGGCTGCCTTTAGGTAGCAGTTCAGTCAGGGCCCTCGTCTATCCACCAACAGCAGATTAAAAAAAACAAAAAAAAAAAAACATCCCTTATGCTGTGATTGCTGTCCTATACAGGATGCTACAGTGTTTGTCTGGAACTGAACGAAGAGAGGCAGTTAGCTGCCTCTCGTGGGCAGGGTGCTACAAGGACCTCAGACAAGAAACAAAAAAGGAAAACGACCTGTTTCATGTTCCTCACTTCCTGGCCAGATACATTCCTCAAAGCACTGGTGAGGTGAGGGCCTCCGGGACGTAGGTGGATTCGAAGTTCCTGGTTTCTTTACTTCTTTATTTCTTCTTTTTCTTTTTTCAGTTTTTGGCCTCCATCCCTGCCCCGAGGCCCCCACTTCTTTGGAGTAGGCTACTCTTGAGACTTCGCTTTTGCCTCTGAAGGGTAGTACCTGCGAATCTCGGCTGTGGCCAAGACATCTCGGCCGTGGCCAGTCTGGGGTGTGGGGTGTGGCCGAGACATCTCGGCCGTGGCCAGTCTGGGGTGTGGGGTGTGGCCGAGACATCTCGGCCGTGGCCCAACCATGGGGCTGTTTTTTTGTTTTTTTTTTTTCCAGCAGGCATCATGGTCCAGGATTGGTCAAGCCGTGGGTTTTGGTTTCAAGTGCAGCTTGTTCAAGGGTTTCCTCAAGTGTACGTGGANAAAAAAAAAAAAAAAAAAGAAAAGAAAAGAAAAGAAAAGAAAAGAAAGAAAGAAAGAAAGAAACGGCCATGTGCCTGACTGAACTGCTAGAAAAAGCCAGCCCGAGTTTCAAACTGCTAAAACGCAGTTTCAAATGCAATTGAAACTTGGGCGCTGACTAAACTGCTAAAAGGCAGTTCCAAATGCAATTACAAACTGTAAACCTGACTGCGCTGTAGTTTTCTCTCTTTTCTATGATGTGAGGGACGCCGGACCCGTTTCCCAGTTGGTATAATTCAATAGCAGCCGTAGTTTTCTCTCTTTTCTATGATGCGAGGGACAATAGCAGCCGTAGTTTTCTCTCTTTTCTATGATGTGAGGGACGCGGGACCCATTTCCCGGTTGGTATAATTCAATAGCAGCCTTCATATGAACCAGGCCGGTGTGCCTGGAGCATACGACACAGGTTGCCTCTCCAAAAAAAAAAAAAAAAAAAATGCATACAACCTAGGTTTCCAGTCAGGTACGGTTGCGTGGGGGGGTGTTATGTTGGGGGGAATGCCCAAAGTCTAATGTCAAACTGTTTTTGTGACTGTGCTGAGGTTACCCCGAAAGAGATGGAGCCATGCAGAGAATGGAGATTGGATGGTGGAAGAAGGGTGCGCCGGGGAGAAAATACCAGAGTGGTAGGTTGGGAGGGAGTCCCCTAGGAATAGGGGGCCTCTACCACATGGCCGAGTGCCGAAGGTGGCTCTCATGTGTCTGGAATCCAGCCTCTTTTTTTTTCTTTCTTTATTTGCAAACAAAAAAGGCTAATTCTTTTTTTTTTTTTAATTCCAGATGGAATTTTATTTCGAACGGCCCCGTGCCCAAGGCTTACATCAACATAGCAGAGGATAAGATGAAAATAACAGAGGGCAGCTGGCCTCAGGTGCACTCCCCATCCCGAGCCATCCCTCTGTAGAAAACCAGAAAACAAAAACACTTCTCAATAAACTAATTCCTAATACTGCCTAAATGCCGTAAAAACTCAAAGAAACGGGACAAAAACACCGAAAATCATAACACAGAAAATCAATGGCGAACACAACCACCAAGCCCCGCAGCTAAAACCTAAAACAGAGGAAAACCTATAGAAAGCCACGAAACAAAAACGCTACTCAACCATCGAATTCCTAATACCGCTTAGATACTATCGAAACCTTTTCCAAAACCATAGTTCCCAAAACACCTGAAACCCACTGAAAAACAATAACCTACCAACGGAAAGAAACCAACAAGCCAATCCGAAAGCCAAAAAACGTGGACAACCTACCGACTAAAAAGAAACCAACAAGCCAATCCGAAAGCCAAAAAACGTGGACAACCTACCGACTAAAAAGAAACCAACAAGCCAAGATTGGCCAAGAAACCCAAACCTACCGTACCACCAACAAGCCGATTCTAAAACTCAAAAAACAACTCAATCTCAAAGACAAATAGTGGACAATCAAGAAACCCAAACCTACCGTACCACCCACAAAGACATCGGCATCTCGCACGTAATTAGCTCTGTTTGCTCTGTATCGCCGAATAACTCCGACTCCAACACTGCTAGGGCACAGGAAAACTCTTGCCGAAACTACCAATACTTGCCAGAACTACCAATACTTGCCAAAACTACCAATACTCACCAGTCTATGTCAACGACCAGAGATAAACGCTCAGGAAAATAGCACAGGCCCACTCTCTTTCAAAATAGGGAACAAGCCCGCACAGAGCAGGCCCACTCTCTTTCAAAGTAGGGAACACACCCGCCCTTCATGCCAAAACCACTTCCACTCCCAGGTAACAAGTGATCAAACAACTGCCCACTCCCTTTCAAATAGAAAGCAGGCAACCACTCCCTTTACAACAACGCTTCAAATATCAAACCACTTCCGCACCATAAGCACTCGTACTCGCCCCAAAAAGCAGTTCTCCACAAGGGAAGTTGTCCTGAAACGCTAGCAAATTTGCAAAGCACGCTCCATGTATAGTCTTCGAATCTCTGGCCAGATGCACCATAGGTGCCCTGGTCACAGCTCCATATAGCGTATTGAAGGCGGCGAAGAAAACAGTGCAGCACCGCGACGCCCAGCACCCACTCCCAACCCTCCAGCTGGCCAAGCTCTGCTCCGGCGCGGGAACGAAAGCAGCCGCCGTGGGCCGCCAGGGACAGCCGGGCATGGCGACCTCAGCTTCGGGCAGCGCCCAAGCCCCTGGCGCCGGCAGCTTCGGCCGATAGGGCAGCGCCGCCGCCGCCCTCGTCGCCCCACTACTCTGGATCGATGTGCAAAACTACAAAAATTATCGCGGTGTATCTTTCCATGGTATAGCGGAAGATTCACTCTTGTTTTGCACATTTCGAGAGAGAGCAGTGAAGCGAGGTCCTAACTCATTTTGTCGAGATCATCTATTTGGGGAAAAAGAACAAAAACAAAGAACATGAAAAACAAGAAAGAAAAACGGAGCCTCGCGGCGTTTCTTATTGTTATTATTATTGTTGCTGACTGTACGGAGTCCCGCCACGACACCTCGTTCATTATTTTATTATTTTCTCATTGTTGCTATTATTTTCATGATTCTTTTTATTATTCTATATATTCTCTCCTCTTTCGCTCACCCTTCCCCCCCTCCACCAAAAAAAGCTCCTGCCCTCAGGGCCCCTGTGTTTTAATAAAAAAAAAAAAAAAAAAAAAAAAGCTCCAACTAGGCGCGATCCCACCATCACACCCCCCAAGTAAAAGGAAAAAAAGTCAAAGAAATTCGCGATTTTAATTTTTATATTTTAAAATTTTCATGCTGTTTATCAAACAGTTACTTCCCTCCGTGTACCAATCGCCACAAACGGCAAACAGGTACCATAGAGACGAGCGCAATGACTACGGCCCC
>BFEA01000259.1:86609-108073 GCA_003427395.1 Chara braunii | reverse complement strand
AAAAAAAAAAAAAAAAAAAAAAAAAAAAAAAAAAAAAAAAAAAAAAAAAAAAACCTCATCCATATACCTCGAACACAATACACCCTGATACCTCGATAGCAAGGCACGCCTAAAATAAAAGTACACATCCATGCATTGTATTTGGGGGAGAGGACAGCAGTAGCAGCAAGATAAGGAAATGTTCTCAGCGGCCTACCTTCTTCCCCCGAATACAACGTACGCCGGTCATTATAGGCACTTGAGGTATCTTATACAGCTGCTATTATGACTATGGATGGGGGAGCAAGGTAACTCAGTTGGTAAGGCAGGCAAGTGGCAATCAGGAGGTCTTGGGTTCAATCCCCATAATTTGGCCTCATGTACCTTTCTGGGCAAGCTTGGTACCCGCCACCTAGAGAGAGAGAGGTTTGAGCACGGATGTGACTGCTAAGAGGTTCCCCATAATAATACTACACAAAAAAAAAGCTTGAAAGGCCGTCCTGCCCAGATTTGACAGGTAAAAGAATTAGCTCTTCTTTCCGCTCTGAAGTTGATATTTGAGAGAGAAGAATAGGGTAAGGGCCTCGTTCCGCTGACGCGGATGGGGAAATGGCCACACTGCTGTACGCGGGGCAATGGCCACACGAAGCATTTCGCGGAGGGGTGAGGAGTAGAGCCTCCACGAAGGGCCGTTGCAGGCAGGGGAAATGGAAAGCCTTGGCGGCACATGGCCAAGTGATTTCACACCCAAATTCTGACTTGGACAGCCTCCATTTCGTGGCTATTGGAGATGCAGTGGAACCAAGTCGCATCCCCCTTGCGTGGCGGATGGCAAGTAGCGAAACGTGGCCCTAATTAAAAATAAATAATCATCATAATCATCATAATAATAATATAATAATAATAATCTACAAAAAGAAGCAAAAAGGAAAAGCTTTGTTATTAAAAAAAAAGAAAAGGAGAAGCTCAGGTTCAGTGTCCCACTCGCATGGATGAACAGAGCAGGGGCCAAGTCCCACTAGCAAAGTTGAGTTTCTCCAAGGACTGAATCTGGTCCAGGACATGTTTGTGCAGCAGAACATAGCTACAAACACGTCCAGATTCAGGCGTTGAGGAAACTCAATGCTGCTAGTGGGACTTGGCTCCGGGAGATGAAGGATGGACAGTCGCCCTCCCCCCATCACTCACCAAATGTGCAAAACAGGAATGAATCTTCTGCAAGAATATGGGAAGATACACCACCATTTTACTTTTTTACTTTTTCTCCATTCTGTTTGTGGAGAGCAGCACACCACCTTTTTTTTACCACCATATACATATATATATATATATATATGTATATATATATATATATTTGGGAAGAAATCATTGTATTTGCAGAATGAAGACGAGGCCAGGGCCCTCACAATTCAACCCGGAGTTATTTTAGCTTATTGTGAACCGTGACCTTGCAACAGGGTTCCACTGAACTCCATGCTACTCCTCCGAGATAACAACGTTGTTTACTCTACCCCAATGGACTATCATCTCTTGTACGGCGCTGCTACACTTCCAATTATCTGATGTGACTGACGTCATTAAGTCACAGTCCTGTCACTTTTGCTCACAAGAGAAGAGTTATCCTTGCTTGTCCTATCTAATTCTTTCCTAGTCAAATGCTCAGTCTAAGGCGACTGATAAAGAGGCACGACCCTGTCCTAACCTCCGATCAGGTGAGCCCAATCTTCAGCAAACCACGGGACGCTGTGTCCCCAATACTTCCTATCTCCTAACCTTAAAAGTTTGAAATTTTCTTGGAAAAGAATAATTTTTTTTTTTTGAAATTTGAGCCTATCCTTTGCTATGTTGATGTAAGCCTTGGGCACTGGGCAGGTTTGAAATAAAATTCCAAGGTTCCTTGTTGCTTCCTTTTCTGTTGTTGTCGAATTTGTTGTTGAAGTTGTTGGTAAACAGAGGCCGGGGGCTAGGTCCCACTTGCACGAATTAAGAGATATACTGACCGTAGATAGCAAAGATCAACGGCCGATCAACGGCCGAAATCTCCTAATTTGCGCGAGTGGGACCTTGCCCCGGGAGTGCCTCACCTACAACTTGAATGCCTCGTCGAATTTTTTCAAAGTTTTTTCAAGTTGTCAAACCATTCAAGGACAATTCTTGGACAATTTTTGGCTGTGGTTTGGATGGGTTTGGCCGGGAGTGCCTCACCCAGCCTGGGTAGCCACGGGACAGATGACCCGTTTTCCGGCAACCAATTGATGAATGGCTTTCTTTTAAAAAAAATATAAAAAAAATTAGACCCACCAAGTCTCTAATTTGACTACGAGCTGATATATATATTTTTACCACCTTTTTTTTTTTTTTTTTTTTTTTTTTTTTTAACTTTGCTTGGCCGAGAACAGAGGCCGGGGACCTCACAATTCAACCGGGGCCCCGATTGCTGAAAAAGAGGTCCAGCATCCTATCTTGGGTATCAGACTGGAAAGCAGGTCCACTGTCCTCAGCCACCATATTTTCTGTCTCTTCTGCATGTGGTGAGCAGTAGAGTCAGGCGGCTATTCACTTACCACGATCATAAACGTATCTGACCGGATTTACACCAGACCTGTATGCATGTGGCCACAATTCCGTCCAGTAACAAGTAAAAAAGTGCTACCGGTAGTGTGAGTATGCTCTCAGTATGGACTAATCCGAACAAGTGGGGGGAACCACACACCTGCTGCTACTGTCTTTCCCCGAACACAACGCACCCTGATTTTGACTGTATCGGGCTGGAAAGTTATGTGGGGCGAGGTCCCACTAGCAAAGAGGGGGTTGGCTAAATATCCTGAATCTGGACGTGTTTTAAGAAGAGATGCGGAAAAGCAGTTCAATCTCGACATTCTGCACTTTTCCACAAACAAGTCCAGATTCACGCGTTCAATCCCAATCCTCTTTGCTAGTGGGACCTCGCCCCTGGTATACGTTCATTATCAGGGTGCGTTATACTCGGGGGAAGACGGTACTACCTTCTTCCCCCGAATACAACGTACGGTAATTATAGCTGCATTTGGGGCACCTTTCAGTCTAAATACAGTTATAATGACCGTACGTTGTATTCGGGTGAAGACGGGTACTAGATCTCTCTCACTGCAGGGAATCCGCGCACGACTCACGAGACGAGGACAAAACAGTAGGAAAAAAAACAAAAAAAAAGAGAGAGAGACGAGGACAAAACGAATGCATCTTCCCACAGAGCCTCGCACGATGCATTGCATAAAAAAAAAAAAAAAAGCATTGCATCCGAAAAAACAAAAGATGCATTGCTTCCAAAAATCAAAACATATCCAGCGGCCTAGCTCAGTTGGTTAGGCATGCAAGGGGCATTCAGGAGGTTGTGGGTTCAAGCCCCATGGCCGCCTGCGGCGCACTTACGGTAGTGCCAACGGACTGTGATAGTCCTCTGGATACCCCTGGGGCCAAGTCCCACTAGCCGCGTTGAGCTACCTCAACGCCTGAATCTGGGCGTGTTTGTGGAGACGTGCAGTTCAGGAAACTCAACACCATTTCTGCACATATCCGCAAAAGCGTCCAGATTCAGGCGTTGAGGTAGCTCAACGCTGCTAGTGGGACTTGCCCCCCGATCCGTATTAGCGGGGTCTATGACCAACACGGGTGTGAGTATGAGCGCGAGTGGGTTGTGTGTGGTGTGTGGGAGAGCGTTGGCCATAGCCACTGCTGCTACTCGATGAAGGGTGGGGTACGATGAGAAAGGGAGGCACAGCCACTGGCAGGTGTCGGTCTTTGTGTTAGCCAGACCCCCACTGGCGGCCCCAACCGTATACCGAAACCATTAGGGGCAAGGGGCAACATGAAATCTCCCCTTCACAGAGAGAGGAAAACTATGCTTGCAGGGGTCCCCTCTAAGATAGTCTTAGGAGTAGGTAGTGGAAGGTAAACAAACAGAAGTTGAGAGAAGAATATTTTTTTGTTTTTTGTTTTTTTCTGGGGAGAGAAGAATATAGACAGTTGTGATCACCCCAAAAAAAATAAAATAAAATAAATAAATAAATAAATAAATAAGTAAATCAAAACATGAATTGCATCCAAAAAAAAAAAAAAAGCATTGCATCCAAAAACCGAAAAGGTGCAGCTCCCCACCGTTAATGTTTACAAAAAAAAAAAAAAAAAAAAAAAAAAAAAAAAAAAAAAAGACATGAATTGCATCCAAGAATTGCATCTGTTTCTTGGAGTAGGAAGGGGGATGTATCTTGCCAAATCTCTTTGGAAAAGTGCAATGGAAAATGTTGTTCTTTTTCTTTTTCAAACAAAACAAAACAATCGAAAAATGTTTCGATTGGTCACTAGTGCGGCCGGGATAGGATAAGAATGAGCAGACGGGTGATAAATTACTAAGGGAAGAAAAAAAAAAAAAAAAAAGGAGCAGTACCAACTCCTTTGCCAGCCAGGGGCAAGGTCCCACTGTCGAAGAGGATCGGGTGTGCAGAGATGCAGGTCATTGGCGAGTTTCTGCACCCGTCCACAAAGACGTCCAGATTCAGGCGCTAAGTCCAATCCCCTCTGCTAGTGGGACCTCGCCCCTGCAGTCGCCGTTTCTGAACGTTAGATTGCGTCGTTCTTTTTTTTTTTTTTTTTTTTTGAGATTGCGTCATTCGAATGGCCCGGGAAGCGGATAATCAGGCCAACGGCTCAGCTCACACAAGGACTTCTTTCACTAAACTCTGGACGTTATTGCCGTCAGATTCATCCACCTCTGGCCGCAATTCCCGTCAGATACATTTATCTCTTCTTTTTTTTCCCCGTCCCCCTTTTCTGTGGACCATTTCTCGATTTATGTGTGTCATCCTTGCGCAGGGGCCATGCTAATCTTCCTTCTCTGCCCAATATATACATATATATAATATTGCATATATATATTATGGCTGCGTGCTCCCTCCTACGAAGTACATACTCGCCTACATGGCTTCTCCTACTCGCCCGTGAGAGCGTGAGTGCCAGCCAGCCAGCGGATTGCGCAGCAGCGCTCACGCATATATTCCTTCTCTTCTGTATCGTTCTCTGCATCTCTTTTTCTCCATGTATCGTTCTTTTTTTTTTTGTTGTTGTTTTTTGTTTTTAAAGGGGCGGCCAGTGCCGTGTGATCCAGGCGCTCCGGCCTGGTTCACACAGCGACCGCTTTTGAATTATACGAGCCGGAAAACGGGTCCGGCATCCCTTACATCATAAAAGAGTTTCCAAGAACTGAACTGTATCCTCTGGCTACCACGACGCAGGCTCAGGAAGCTGCCAACCTACTGACCTACTGACGTTGTCGTTCTTGTAAACAAAAGGAAAAGTGAAAATGTCCAGGAAAACACCATCTAACTAGGCACGGCACACCAACCTTATTGTGACCACGGATCACTCAAACACTGAAACAATAGCACAGTCTAAGCTAACCAGATACATATTTGCTCGCAGCAAGCATCTCTCTCAAAAGAAAACCAAAGAAAATGAAGTGTCTCTTTAAGGTGGGTATACACTGAATACGAGTGACATTCGTTGTCGAAAACGGAAAAAAAAAAAAAAAAAAAAAAAGAATCACCTCGAATACAACGCAGGAAAATCCTTGTTGAATGACGCATCATAGGGCGTCGCTCCACTACTCACCAAATGTGCAAAATGGGAATGAATCTTCCGCTAGAACAGTCAAAAGTACATCGCCATATTTTCTTTTTCTTTCCAGCATCTCGAGAGTGGAGTGGAGCGAGGCCAATCCACACTTCCTCTTCCCAACAAAACCACCGACTACCATAACCCCCTTCATCATAGTGACGCCATATTCAACACACACACAGGGATTGCTAATCACTTACTCCGACTACATAGCACATACGAAGCAAGCGAGCAAGCAAAATCACACAACATAAAAAACTACTCCTTATTTTGTTTTTCTGTTTGTGTGCGTCTTCGCGAGCAAACTGTTTTCTTAAAAGAGTTAATCTTGCTGATCACTAATTACAAATCACCAGCTCATTACTAATTCCCAATTTACTAATTAATAATTTATTTATGGAACTCCTTTTGAAGAGAGAGGCTCAACTCGTCTGATTTCTAAGGGAAACATCAAAAGCTGCTGATCTGAGACAGCAGCCACAACACACACACACACACACTCTCTCTTACACACACACACACAGACACACACACACAAAGACGCACACAGACACACACACACACAAAGACGCACACACAAAGACGGACACAGACACACACAGACACACATCTCGCTCTCGCTCTGTGCACACACACACACACACACACACACAAACAAAAACACACCCACAAAGACGCAAACAGACACACATCTCGCTCTCGCTCTGTGCACACACACACACACACACACACACAGAGGAGACGCACTTTTTGAGGACATGTAAAAAGCGAAAATGGCAACAGACGCGTTTTAGTATGGAGTGGTGTGTAGAGAACATGACAAGCCAGACATGTTGCTGCTGGTTTTTTTTTTTTTTTTTTTTTTTAGTCAAACACACAATTCTTGAACTCGGGCCCATATCATCGGTCACAATTCCTTGTTAGAAAAACTAAAATCATGTCAAACCCAAAAAAAAAATAAAAAATAATAATAATAATAATAATAATAATAAAATCATGTCATTGAGATTTGGAGGGGACGTTGCACTTACTCGCCACTCTGTGATTTCCACAGAACAGTTAAAAAAAAAAACATTGTCGGCCAACCTCCTTCCCCCGAATACAACGTACGGTCGTTATAGCTGTATTTGAGGCATCTTTCAGTCTAGATACAGTTATAATGACGGTATGTTGTATTCGGGGGAAGAAGCCAGTCGACAGCCGTGAAACCGTGCGCTCTCCAAGAAGTGGTTTTGTGGAGGGGTCACTAGGACTACCCTCCACAAAGCAGCGGTAGAAAGGGCCTAGTTGCACTACTAGCCATGGACGAACATTTTGAATGCATTTGGACTCATCTGCGTCCAGATGCATGCAAAATGTTGGCTGATTTCCAGCAACTGTTCGTCAGAGCAAGGACGCTGGACCTGATTTCCCGCAACTGTTCGTCAGATTGAACAGGGATACCCTGTTTAAACAAGCTGAGAGGACGCTGGACCTGTTTTACAGCACGAGCCAAGCTGGGGCAGGGCCTCAGTATCCGGGTGGAATTGTGAGGTCCCCGGCCTCGCTGTCGGGTCAGGGCCAGATTCAAAGGAACAACATTGCGAAACAAAAAAGAAGAAAAAAAAAAAAAAGGTTGGCCGATGGCGAGTAGTTCAACTAGGGAACTGGCCACAATGTCTCGAGGATGGAGAAAGGCAGCTGTCGAAAATTCTGGCATGCACGCATAAGGGCCTAGTTGCACTACTCTCCATAGGCCAAGTTTGGCGAGTAGGTGCCTGGTTGCACTTACTCGCCAAACTTGACGAATGTAAAGTGTGTCAGACTGCTCGCCAGACGGTCACACAAGTTGTGGAGAGCGAATTCGGTTTCCCCGCCTGTGCACGGCGGTTTGTGGAGAGCGGTTTGTGGAGAATGGTCCTCGGACCTCTCCACAGTGCAGGGTTTTCACGAGTGGACATCAGGTAGACAAAAAAAAATAACTTCTCTGTAGCAGAAATATAATGGCGAGTAAGTGCAACCAGGACTCGAGTTGGACGCGATTCTTGGTTTTTTCACTCTCCACGCATCCCCACGAAATGTGACGGATGGCGAGTAGTGCAACTAGGCCCTAAATCGAGAAATGGTTCAAATTCTGACATGTTTTTTAAACAAAAAATAATAATAATAATAATAATTAAAAAAAAAAATCTGACATGTTTCCTCCCACCAAGTTAGGCGAAAAGGAGAGTAGTGCAGGGAGGCCCTTCGCTGCAGCAGGGTCCGTTTGACGATGATATCTGTTTTTGTCCTTTTCTCCCCCCCCCTCCCCTCCTTACCTTATTGCCCCGGGCCCTGATTGGTGGTGGTCACGGAGGAGTAGGGTGGGGCCAGAGACCAGGGGGGTAGGGGGGGGGGGGGGGGGGGGGGGGGGGGGGGGGGGGTGTAGCTGCTACCGCAAAGACCAAGCCCCATCGAGTAATGGCAGTGTATAACATGGCCAGCACTCACACACCACACACAACCCTACACACGCACGTACAAACACACCCCATTGACGGCCAAAGACCCTACCAAAAAGGGAAAAGGGAGGGGAGCAAGCCAACTATCTAAGTTGGGTTATACCAAGAATGCACCGGGTGGTGAGTGCAGATAAAACCCACGACCGCCTGAATTCCAATTGCACCGACTGAAGTAGGCCGCTTGATCTTTCACACCGAATCTCAAGGCTGTCGCTGCTTATAAAGGGAAGAGCTCAGCGGCCTAAAATTCCACTCTAGAGTCTGATTCCCTCGAACACAACGCATCGGTATACCTAACCTGGGGCCAAGTCCCACTAGCAGCGTTGAGCTACCTCAACGCCTGAAGCTGGACGGGTTTGTGGAGATGTGCAGTTCAGGAAACTCAACACCAAAAGTGTCCAGATTCAGGCGTTGAGGTAGCTCAACGCTGCTAGTGGGACTTGGCCCCAGGTTAGTGGGACGTTGGACCCGGTTTCCAGCACCCCTACTTACCGTTGTTTCTTTTTTTTTTTTTTTTTTTTTTTTTTTTTTTTTTTATACTGAGCTTCAGGTGATTACTTTCTGGGGGCGAGGTCCCAATAGCAAAGAGGATAGGATTGAAGACCTGAATCTGGACATGTTTGTGGAATGGTGCAGAATGTCTAGATTGAACTGCTAGGATTGAAGACCTGAATCTGGACGTGTTTGTGGAATGGTGCAGAATATCGAGATTGAACGGCTTTTCTGCATGTCCGCTTAAGACACGTCCAGATTCAGGATATCTATCCAATCCCCTTTGCCAGTGGGACCTCGCTCTGGGAAGTTTTTTCTAGACGAACAGGGACACCCTGGGACACTGGACCGGGTTTCCAGTTTTCTGTTTGTTTTTTTTTTTTTTTTTGAAGATAAATAGCCTGCATTATAGCCAAAGCTGGGTAATGGCCCCAGCAGTTTTTCGATTCCCCCGGCCTCATTGGGTCCTTGCTGATTCTTGGCAAGAAAAGTGACAACTTCTCGAAAAAAAAAAAAANTTTTTTTTTTTTTTTTTTTTTTGGGAGCTGTATGTAGAGCGCGCATGAAAGCGCACCCAGGGATAAAACAACACAATACGGGAAACACGAAAAAGAGAAGCAAAAAAAAGAAGGGAGATGTCTGTATCACACTAGGGGGCGAGGCTTCGCTTCATCGGATTCCTGGGGCGAGGTCCCACTAGCAACGAGGATTGGATAAATATCCTGAAACTGGACGTGCAGGAAAGCAGTTCAATCGCAACATTCTGCACCTTTCCACAAACAAGTCCAGATTCAGGCGTCCGATCCAATCCTCTTTGCTAGTGGGACCTCGCCCCTGATCGTTCCTCATTTCCGGCCACGAGCAACGGAGGAAAAAAAGGAAAAAGAAACAAAAGGCCTGTGAAAGATCAACGGCCAGGAAACAAGGAATTCATCGAATTCAGCCCCCTTGGCCACCGAGATGCTGGCACTGCATTTTCCACCCCCAAAAAAACGAGGGCAGGGGATTTACTACTCTGCTCTACTAAACCCATCCAAAAACCCTAGCAGCGACTGAAAACAGCCCAAAGAAGAGAGAGAGAGAGAGAGAGAGAGAGAGAGAGAGAGAGAGAGAGAGACGTACTATTTTTTTTCCAACGGACAAATCCGAACCTATCTTTCTATAAAATCCAAACTGGATAACGATAGATTTCACTCACACACACACACACACACACACACATATGACACATACATGCTTTACATAAGGCCTCACCCCAAGGTTCAACACATCCACGAAAGTGAAAATCTAGCGGAAGATTCAATTGTCAGTTCACACATTTTATGAGTGGTGAAGGAGGCCCAACGAGTACATATGAATGTGCACAAATGCTTGAAGAGATCCCATATGTACATGTATATATATGCATATATATACAGACATATACATGTATATATATAAGCTGTACGTAGATGAATAAAATAGACGAGTGAGTGACAGGAGAGAGCGTAGCAGAGTTAAAGTGAGAGCCGCAGACAGGAATTTCTGGGATGTATATGCCTTTAAGCGAAGGCAAATTCCGTTGCAAAAGTGAAAATGCGAGCATGCTCTCATAGAATGAACGAAGAGCGAAGGCAGCAGAGGGAGTGTGTGGGGGGGGGAGAGGGGAGGAGAGAGGTGGCCAACGAGAATATCTCAAGAACGGACGGGTGAGAAAAAAAAAAAAAAAAAAAAATGTAGTGCGTTGCAGAAACTCCTTGGAACAGGAGTTAAAGACAAATGAGAGAGAGAGAGAGAGAGAGAGAGAGAGAGAGAGAAGATGAGAAGGCTGAGATGGCAGAACGAGGGGAGAAAAGAGAAGCTAGAAGGATGAAAAAGAGAAAAGAAGGGAAAAGAAGGCGTATTCACACTAGCACTCGTTCCTGGATGTATGTGACCGTGACTACGGCCGTTCCTAATGTATGCGACCGCAATTCCGACCAGAAACATGTGAGGAAGTGTCCTAGTGTGAGTATTCCCAATGGGAAGTCAGAGAACAGCACAGCGAACGGAGCAAGGGGAAAAAGATTTCTTCTTTTTGTTTTTGGAGAAAAATCATTCTTGCCACTAGAGAATGGAGCAAGGCGAACAAATATAAAGTAGAACATGAACCAAAAAAAAAACAAAAAAAAACAGAACAACCGTGTTTGACACCGAAACAGCAAGAACCGTGATCAGACGGACTTGCCTTTTTTTTTTTCTTTTTTCCCGATAATAAAAGAGCGTCCACATGATGACGCTCTCTCTCTAAGTCATCAATTGAATTTGGATATCTTTTCGACAAATGTCCGTCCCAAGTAAAGTTGGTTTCAAGACTGCCCAAAAATAAATCTCTAGAGAAAGAAGAGACCTCGTTCTTCCCTTTGTACAAAAAGGACAGGAAGAAATAAGCTGTGCCTTCGAAATTCACATCGAACAACTCCCTAAACGTATCTGACTGCAATTACGGCCAGGTGTGGATGCATCTGACTGCAATCATGTCCAGAGGTCAGTCGAAAAAGCCTATGTGTGAATAAGCCCTCACATACATTGTATATCCCAAGAGCTCATCCTTTTTCTCCTCTCCCTCCTTCAAAAACAAACTCCTGTACAGAAACAACCGAATTCGCAGGTGAATTCCCCCCTCCCCCTCTCTCTCTCTCTCTCTCTCTCTCGCTGTGTGTGTGTGTTTCTTCCCGCAAAGCCCCCGCCCTCTCACCGCCAATGTTGTTTCCTTATCTATCCCTCTATAACGAAAGCGAGGGAAATAAGAACCGACGCGGAATAGGCGTTCGGCCTACAGTAGGAAAATGATGATGAATGAATCGGGGTAGCCAACGTATCAGTCTAATAGGACACGCCAGGTACGTTACAAAAAAAAGTGAACTAAGAAACAAAACCAGCAAACAAACAGCCAGAAAAATTATGCAGCGAATGCTTCTCTCTCTCTCTGTGTGTGTGTGTGTGTGTGTGTGTGTGTGTGTGTGTGTGTGATGTGTCTCACACACGCACATGTCTGCTCTTTGCCTCTCGCTCGCATTACCGAGAGAGATGCTCTCCCACCCGTCTTTGAGATGGTCTTTTTATCACCGAGAAAGTGAAGAAGGCACACAGGCTCTCAAGGATTCATGCATATGATCTCAACCCCATTGCAACCGTCGTTATGGCCAAAGCAAAGGCTTCTCTCTCTCTCTCTCTCTCTCTCGCTCGGACGCGGTCGATCACGTTGTCTTGGAGTGTCTTCCTGCCGCGAAAAGAAGGGACAGGAGGAGAGACACGTGTCGTAACGTACTTGGTCGTCTTTGCACACACAAGCAGATGGCATATTCACGTCCGACAAAGCTGTTTACAATGCTGGCCTGCTACATCACCTACTTCTCCCATCCTTCGGTTGTTCCCGAGCCGATCCAGAAGGAACAGCTGGTCGAGGTTCTGTTCCTGGACCACGTTCTGTTCCTGGTTCATCCCATAAGAAGCTCCCGTTGGCGCCCCCACCGAATGGAAGTCAACCTCCGCTTCCAGGCTCTGCAACGGACAAAACGGTCTTCCTAGCAACTGGAGCTCTACATGAAGCAGTTCCTCTTGGTTCTGGTTTCGTGCGACCACCTCCTCCTCCTCCTCTCCCTCTCCCTCTCCCTTCCCTCTCCTTCCAATTCCAGAGCAATCAACAACTTCGATGGGGTTCTGTACCACAGCTCCATTCATCAACATCATCCTTGTCATATCCATATCCGAATCCATAACTGACAAGGCACCAACAGGCTCACCACCACCATAGATTCCTCCTCCTCCTCCTCCTCCTCCTTCTCCTGCACCTACTGCTGCCCCCACAGCTTGTTGAAGATTACCGCAACTAGCCGGCGCAGCAGCAGCAGCAGCAGCAGCAGCAGCAGCAGCCGCCACTTGTCCTCCTGCTGCTGCTGTTATCCGTTGATGATCGTCACCATCGGCCGTCGATCTGCGAGGAATTCGCGCACTGTCCATCTCCTCTCCCTCCTCCTCCTCTTCTTCCTCCTCCATATGAACTTGTTGGCGCCGATGTTCCAACTTATGATTTCCTAAATAGGTATCCTTCCCCATCCTCCGACTCGTATAGGAGGAGCACACATCCGGATCAAGATCAGCAGCGCACCATCTGTCCGCCGAGTCAGTGCGCCGCCTTCCGCGTGTTCCGCCTTCACCACCACCGCAGTTGCTACTGCTACTGCTGCTGCTGCTGCTGCTGCTGCTGCTGCTGCTGATGCTCCTGCGACTGCTGCTCTTCCATCCTCTGCAACACCCTGACACGCTGCTGCACTCTGCCTCCAGGTCCTCCGGCACGAAGAGGCGCAACTCGTCATCGTCGCCGTTGATTTGATCTTCAGAGTCTGCATCGTCCTCTGCGAAACCGCAGACATCCCAACCTCCTCCGAGAGGGAGGGAGGAATTGAACACGGTTTGGGGGTCACATACAGAGAGCAAGTAATCAACGTCAGCCTGGACAAGCTCGATCCCGATCGGGTCGGGAGGGGGGAGCAGCGCCGCCGCGATCGGTTCCTCCTCCTGGAGCAGACGCGCCGCAGAGACGCCGGAGCAAAGCAACCCGCCCCTAGCGAACCCACCTCCCGCGCCACACCTACCCACTTCGTCATCGGCAACCATCGCCGGGCCAGGGGTCAGGCAAAGAATGGCCTGCTCCTCCTCCACATCGGCCGCACACCTCACACCAGCAACACCCCCTCCTCCCTCCCCCGATACGCTCGCACTGATCAAACCCAGAGCAGCAGCAGCAGCAGCAGCATCAGTACCACCTGCACCACCTCCACCAACGGAGGAGCCGTTTCCGCCTCCCCCCGCTGTCCCTGGGGCGCTCACAAGTCCAATCTCTTCGTCAAATCCCATGACATGGCGATTGCGCAAAGCAGTGGCAGCGCAATTGTCGTTGGCGTCAACGAAAACGCCGCCAGCGGCGGCGGCTGCTGCTTCCGCTGCCCCGGCGGAGCGCGGCGGCGCAGGCGATCTCATCACGCGCGCATCACCGAGCGGAGATGCGCAAGCGCTGGTAGGATAGCCGCCGAGCCACATGCACATGTGGTTTGCAAGAGCAAGATCTGTCGGAGTGGGCCGATGAACGGCAGAAGCAGCCATAGCACGAGACGGGGGAGGAAGGCATCCCGACCCGGGCATAACGATAGGCCCATTTACACCCATCGAAGGCGCAGCCATTGCCGCCGATGCCACAACCACACCTCCCAACTCACCAATCGCTTCTTGGAACCCACCGCGCCCCAAATAGATACTGTCCACTTCCTCGGACATCTCCACTCTCCCGCAACTTCCTTCTGGACCTCCAGCCTGGATGACCGTGCTTCCATCGCTGCCTGCCACGTGGCCGTCCTGTTCACGTGCCACGTGTCCTCCATCATCGTCCACAATCACCGAGCCGAAATCCACTCCCACATCAAACAAACTGTGAAATATGCCTGATCCGCTTGTCGCCTGAGAAGAGCTGATCTTTGTCTCAACATTGTAAGCGCAACAGTTGGCGTCACCCTCGTTGTTCATATTGACGTTTTGATCGTTGCCGTTATTGCTGTTGTTATTAAGACAGTTGCTGCCATTCATCTGTATGCTGCTGCATGTCCTCCCGCTCCCATACTCCATCTGCTGTTGTCGTTGCGGCTGCTGCTGCTGCTGCTGCTGCCTGCCACTCCCGTACTCCATTTGATGCTGTTGTTGGTGTGGCTGCTGCTGCTGAAAGTGGGACGCCAGGGGGAGGCACATAGACCCGGGCGCGATGGCCGATCCCACTTCATTTCTGTTGACGACAACAGAAAACGAGGCACTCTCAGGCTGCTGTTGCTGCTGCTGCTGCTGCTGCTGATCGTCGCTAGTCATACAGTCGACGACCCACTGAAAAATCCCCAGAGGGAAATCGCAATCGTCAGCTTCCCACTCTAGCATCGACGCAGAGGCTGAGTCTGTAGTCCCCAGCGTTGTCATCGTCGATTTCGGCGATCCTTCGGCAGCAGCGAAGCTGTGACTACAGTCCCTGCCCGCCGCCACTGCTGCTGCTGCTGCTCCTGTGCTGAGCATCCTGGCACAATCGTGTGCAGCTCCCACAAGACCCCCTCCTCCTCCTGCTGCTGCTACTGATGGTGATGATGACGATGCTCCTAAGACTGCCGCAGGTGGTCCAGACATCAGCATCGATGTACCACCATAGCCACCATGGAGGAACATGTCCTCTACTACCGGGTTCGGGTCATCGACACGCGCTCGCTTACCTTCGCCAATAATGCCAGTGGCAAAAGGATTGACAGGAGCAGGAGCTGGAGCTGGCGCAGGAGCGCAATGATTCCTCACGCACCAGTCATCCTGAGGCCACTGCGCTACGCGACAAGCACCAGTTATGCCCACCCTCTCCCGTTCTTTATCCCTCGCGCTCTCGTCGATCGAGCGCTGGGTCTTACTCATGCTCTTGTCGTTTTCCGTTCCGCAGGCGAAAGGCCAGCACCCGCTGAACATGTTCACATCCACTGGCGATGCCGATAGACACGCATACCTCCCTCTCTTTCGCCCGATCAGAGACGGCACCATCACATCCATCTCTCTCTCTCTCTCTCTCTGTGTGTGTGTGTGTGTGTAGATCAGAGAGACCGCAGCCTTGTCTGGCTCAAGAGAGAGCAAAGAACTCTCGATCTCCTCTTCTTCTCTTCTCTTGCAGCGATACTCTCACACCGAACGGGCAGTGCAATTGCAATCAACCTTCTCCTCCTTATCTAGTTGTTGGCACATCATACCATCCAGGCAACTCAACACCCCTCACGATCGCCCCACTGCACCGTTGATTCGTCCTCAATCCACAATGGACAGCGCGCAAGTGGAATCCAATTCACCTCACCTCTCTGTCTCTTCCTCTCTTGCTGTTTGAGATGCACTCCAATCACGCAAGAACAGATAGGTAGATGACGGTTACCCTCCGGCGCGCAGCTAGCCTTATTAGCTTGATATGTACCCTCAACCATACACTTAACCATATACACTTTTCCCCTTCCTTCCCCTCAGTTCTTCGACCTCAACGAGTCGACAGATCGATCATCGATCAATCCAACACACATTCTCTCTTTTCCTTCAAAAAGCTGAACTGATTTGTATCGTCTCTTCACCGCGCGATCTCATAGCTCATCGCCAAGAAGTCGCGCGCATAGGCTGAGGATCCTACTCGTCGATCAATAGTCAGACTGATCTCCGATCTAAAGATATACGTTGCTGGAAGATGACTTGCTCCCACATAGGCTGCTGAGCCAAACACAAGTCTGTCTACAGGCAGCGGCTGGTTGGTGTGTGCATCCGCTCTGCTGCACACACACAATCTGCATCTAATCCGTTGAAAACGTCCACCTCCCTCTGGTCACTCACCCCGCGAAACGGTCAATCGTTACGCTCCACCTGTTCAACCGGCCAACCTCTCTCCCTCTCTCTCTCTCTCTCTCTCTCTCTCTCTCTCTCTCTCTCTCTCTCTGTGTGTGTGTGTGCCTAGACACGCTGTTGTGTCCGCAAACTTTACACGCATCCAGAGAAACGAGAGCAGAAAACGAAGAAGACAGAAGAAGAAGAAGAAGAAGATAGACTCATGTCGAGGCGACCTGGCCGCTCGAGCCAGTGAGCTGATGAAGGAGACGAGAGATCCTCAGCAAACATAACCGCTCGAACGAGCGAGAAATCAACCGCTGAGTAAACCAAATCTCACACCGCCCACCTCTAACACACAGCCAAGATAGCTCAAGAAGCTTAACTAAAGCGAGCGCAAAGACCATGGAGATGTAGACGATTCAGCGAGGAAGCGACGCACAAAAGCGCTGCACGCCTCTGTCGACACTATACCGAGATTCATACTCTCACGCCGCCAAGGAACCCTAAACACTACACACTCTCTGGCGTGGGACTGTAATCACAACTCTGTCTGATAATCTACAGCAGAACCAACTATCATCCGATGAACACAGGAGTTCTTCTTCCACTACTCGCTACTACGGCGTCCAACGGCTGATTTCCGACACCAAGTCTCGTCCACGGTTGAGTACACAATGACTCTGTGAGTGTGTGTGTGTGTGTATGTGCGTGCGTGTGTGTGTGTGCGTGTGTGTTCAAGTGTTTGTATCTATGTGTGTGTGCGCGCAAGTGTCGGGTCGTGGCATATACATGCAGCCCGCAGTCTTCTCATTGCCACAGCAGTGCAAAACAGTTGCTCTGTTGGTTCGTTTATTGAGCGATCACCGAGTCTGCCTGCCTGCTGCTACACAAGAGTACTCTTGATCGCAAGCGACTCTTCTTTTCTTTTCTACGGGCCTCGCTGCACTACTCTCGACATGCATAAAGGACAAAAAACATGGCGGTGTATGTGTCCCTGTTCTAGCGGAAGATTCATTCTCGTTTTGCACATTTGGAGAGTAGTGCAGTGAGGCCCTTTCTATGCGTGTGCGCGTGGATGTTTGAATGTGTCGGTTGCGGACTACCGGTAGTAAGGGCCTCGCCACACCAGCCAGTCTCGAAATGTGAAAAAGACAAAAAGTTGGCGGGTGCATCTCGCCATGTTCTGGCGGCAAGTTCATTCCCATTTTGCACATTTTCGAGAGTGGTGCGACAACGCCCTAAGGAATTCCTGCCTTCTGTAGTTCGTAGACGTATGTGTGCGACAGTACGGGTAGGCCTACCGGTAGCCGCACCGGGGCTACCTTCTTCCCCCGAACACAACGCACCCTCAATTTGGCTGTAACCAAAAGAAAAAAAAAAAAAAAAAAAAAAAAAAAAAAAAAAGCTTGTATACGTTCAATTTCAGGGTGCGTTATGTTCGGGGGAAGACGGTAGGTCCCACTTGCACGAATTAAGAGATCCCGACCGTACGTAGATTGCAAAGATCGACGGCCGAAATCTACTACTTTGGGCAAGTGGGACCTCTTGCGCCCGCGCCCGAAATGTGCAAAAAAGTGAGAATGAATGTTCCGCTAAGACATGGAAATATACACGGGCATAAGTTTTTTTTGTATTTTGTGCATTTGGTTTAGTGGTGCGGCGAGCCTCTGTGGCACATTCCCAAAAAAAAAAAAAAAAAAAAAAAAAAAAGCCTCTGTGGCACTCAGCAGGTGCGGCGTATGTGTGCGACACTACTGGTATGCCTCGCCGCACCGCTCACCAAATGTGCAAAAAAAATGAGAAGGGATCTTTCGCTAAAACATGCAAATATACAGGGCCATAATTTTTTGTCGTTTCTGCATTTGGTGAGTGGTGCGGCGAGCGAGCCCCTGTGCTTCGCACGTGCCGCGAGTCCCTGTACTTCGCACGTGCGGCGAGCCCCCAGTGTATTTCCTTCGTAACCTCCGTACGATGGGCCTCTCGCTTTTGTAATGTAACTACGTATCTGGACCTCGTAATCGTCCCCAAACATTCAAAATGTTCGACGCCTCTCTTAACGCACTTGGTCAGGATATCCTCCAAATGCATATGTGGAGTGTGGACGCGTAGTGGAGAGAGGCCCCACCGTCCGTCCATCCGCCCCTCCGTGGGGAGTCGGAAGACGGGTCCACTCTCTTTTTCTTTTCAAAAACAAAAAAGAAAAAAAAGAGCACTTGGAAACCTCTCCCTTGCTCGTCAAGATTTTTTTTTTCCTTTTTTTTTCTCCTCAAGATTTCGTGTCTGGCGTCTGGCGCACTGTGGGACTGCACTGTAGTTGAACCACTCGCCACCCGCCAACAATTTTAATGCATCTGGTCCAAATTCCTTTCTGTATGCATTCGGAATCTTGCTTGGCGGATGGCGACTGGTCCAACTGCGGCAGTAGGCCCTCTGTGAAACAGACAAAGCCAAGGAGGGAGAAGTTGGCGCAGGCTTTTCAGAAGAAGAAAAAGAAATAAAAACGCAAAAAAAAAAAACAAAAAAAAAACACAACTTGGCGCTGGCGGAGTATCCTCGCGCGCTGACCAATCAGACGAGAGATTTGTTCAACTGCTAGCGCTTGTCCGTTTCTCCTCTTTTTCTTTTTTTTTTCCTTTTTTTTCTTTTCCTTTTCCTTTTTCTTTTTTTCTTTGTTTTCTTTTTTTTTTCTTCTGTCGTTTCCATTTTTCCTGGGCCCTTTCAAAAATCGGCCACGCGCAGCACATCTCCCGCCACGAGCGTGCTGGCCCGCTAACTCCTCTAACGCTGTTTTCGCCTTTTTTGTGTTTTTTCGGTTTTAATTTTTTGCTTGTCGTTTCCTTTCTTCCTTCAGGAAACCACGCAGTTGCTATCCTCTTGTGGGCCTACCTGTAGTTACACTACTCGCCATCCGCCAGCATTTCGAATGTATCTGCAATTAAATTTGTCCAGATGCATTCAGAATGTTGGCGGATGACGAGCAGTGCAACTTTTGTAGGCCCGCCGCTCCCGCCCTCACAGGGCATCGTCACATCAGGACCTTTTTTTTTTTTCCACTTCTCCGCGGATGAAATTGCCGCCAGGTGCATCCAGCTGGGTCAGCAAAGCGGTTATATGCGTGATGACAGTCCTACGGAACTGTGCGTATGCCCTCCCCCTCGCCTCTCTCTCTCCCGCCTCTCACTGTTTTTTTTTTTGTGTGTGTTTTCTTACATCTCGCCTTCCACTGTCGTCTGCCGCTCTCCCGCCTCTCAGCGCATCCTCGCACCGCCGGCAGGACTTTTTCTACTACTACGCTTTGGACGTAGTTGCGGTCAGGTGCATCCAGTCGAGGTCGGAAAAGCGATTATATGCACCCATGAGAGTCCGCGTGTGAGTATTCCCGCGGCCCTCATCACTCGCCTTCCCGCTCTGCCTCTCTCCGACTCACGCCGCCATAGCACTTTCTTGCATGTATCTGGATGTGACTATAGGATGCAACCGTAGCACTTTCCTGTATGTATCTGACCGCCATTATGGACCACCTTGCACGTATCTGACCGTAAATCCGTCCAGAGCTGAGCGAAATAAGTCCCAGCGTGCGGGACTGGGAGTATGCGCTCCCCCCCGCCCGCGTCCTGCAGGTTGTAGGGGGTAGGGGGGGGAAGCCCACTCGGCCGGATTCGGTCGGTTGCCACGATGTCGAACTGCTATCCTGTAGGCTGTGCACCCGCCCTTGAGATGGGACCCTTGCTCTTCTTCTTCTTTTTTTTTTTTTTTTCTCTCGTTCTTGGTTTGTCTTGGCCTGGTACGGGGATGCCAAAGGCCCGCTTCGGTGCACTCTAATTTAGTTATTTATAGGAGGCTGTAATCACAAAGGGTGTGAAAAGGGTAGGGGCTTGCTAACGACAAAAAGGACCTGGGGGGGGGGGGGGGGGGGGGGGGGGGAAATGGTGATAAAGTGGTGCCTGCCGGGAAGTAGCGGTCTGTGGACAGTACGGCGAGTGGGCAGTACAGGCGGGTGGACAGATGGGCGTGCAGGCAGGCAGGCAGGCAGGTAGGTGCGGGCAGGAAGGTGGGCAGGAGGAGTCACACGTCCCACCACGGGCATTTTGCGTGCATCGCCCACAGCACTGCAGGTTGAGAAAAGAAAAAGAAAAGAAAAAGAAAGGGGAGCAGTGGTGGTCCTTGTACAAGGCCTCTATCCCAGTGGTGGTGAGAGAACCACCAGGATTGAGGTCTTGGCCGACAGATGGCTCCATCTATTGGTTGGGGAGCAGCACTGACCTTTTTGGGTCCTTGATTGCAGCTTTCGTCACGCAACCCTGTCGAAGTCATCTATTGGTGGGGAGCAGCACTNCTTTCGTCACGCAACCCTGTCGAAGTCATCTATTGGTGGGGAGCAGCACTGACCTTTTTGGGTCCTTGATTGCAGCTTTCGTCACGCAACCCTGTAGAAGCCTGAAAAGGGGCACGTTGCCCAGCCAAGCGAAGCGGCCGCCGGCTAGCCGGCTCCTACTGGTCTATCGGGTCTTGGATTTTCTGTCAGTTGCACCCATGACCGACAGCAGGCACCGGTGGGCGACTGGGTCAGAATGGCAGAGAGGACATGAGTAGGCGCAGAAGAGGGAGGAGGAGGAGGAGGGTGGGAGCAGAAGGCGGGGCAGGGACGAAGTGCACACGTGGCTGGCACGACATGGCCGACTGTGCTCAAGGTGAGCAGTACCTCTCTTTCGCAGCCTGTTACTCAAATCTGTACCTGTTTTCAGAAAAACAAAACTGCACTTGTTTCCACTTCAATGGAGTCTATCCCTCACCCACCCACCCAACCCACGTCCAAGACACAGGACGCTCAGCACTAATTTTGGTAGGCAAGATTGGACACCACAAGGAAAGGCGAAGACTCTGAGGTGCAAAAAGAAATGAGCAAAGGTCTAGGGAGGGAGGAAATAGGTTGTAGTAGCTGATACCTGGCCCCCAACACAGGGCGAAGAGGTTCTCTCCCTTTCTCCTTTAACCTTCTTAGTCAATCCTCTGAATTCCAGAGTAATCAATGCTGGCAGGTATATCTCAAGACTTTTGTCCTGATATCCTCCAAATTCAGTTGTAAATAGGACGCTGGACCCGTTTTTCAGCAGGTGATGCTCCCCTCCCTGGTGCTAGTGGTGTCTGCTCTTACCAGCACCACTAGCACTGGAATGTGACGCGCAACCTCACGCCCTGTGCTGTCTTTCGTTCGGAGTGCTAAAGGTGCGGAATGAAGGCCCAGGAAAAACAGCAAGATGGGGTGTGCCAAGGATTTTTGGAAAATTGAGTGTGGGGACACAAACAGAACTGAAATCCCCCGTGTTGGCCCGATGAAGTAAGTCGATTGCTTTCGCGAGTCACGGAATGCGCACGCGGGCACGGCGCGAAAAGAGAAAAATCCAAATTCAATCCAAAAAGTATTGTCGAGCTTCCCACCGTGCTACGGATCTTCGTTTAGAGCGGAAG
>BFEA01000259.1:38074-55429 GCA_003427395.1 Chara braunii | reverse complement strand
GGGGCAGAGGGGAGAGAGTTTTTGCGTGCGCGGCGCCGTCAACAAAAAGAGAGAAAAAAGGCACCGAAACAGTTACAGCTTAGTTCTATCCTAATTCAAAATTGAAATCACCATATCCGCGCGCGAAAGAGCGACGCTGAAAAAGAAAATCCTATGCCTATTCGTATTCGCACAAAATTCCGAGAGTTTTCCCTGACGCGACCAAGAACATTCACACACACGAAAAGGACACGTCGATGTTCCGCTTATCCCGGAATTCCCAACTTCCGAGCCCAATTCCCAGTGTGCTCACTAAGGCGCACATAATTTCCTATGTATTTCTCGAATTGCAGAAAGGAAAAGCAGAACCGTCGAAAAAGCTTCCGAAAGATGGGAGCCAAAAATGCGGTACCCAAAATCAAGAAAACGAAACGGGGTTTTTGTGGGGTTCGTATGATACAAGCAAAAAAAAAGGGGTACGAAAGATAGCACGGTTCGGGAAGTGGTTCGTCACATATGTGACGCGCAGGGGGTTCCAAAATTATGCGATCTCCTGATTGCATGTCATGGCGGAGAAGGAGAGAGAGAGGGAGAGAACAGAGTGATGCATGAGGAACCAAGCGTATCAACAAATGATCCGGCCAGAGTCCATGTTGACGCCAGCTTCAATTGCAATCTTTCGTGGGTTCGTGCTGCTGGACTACTCGATGGTCATCCAGGTGACGCCATCATCGTCCGCCGGTTCTCCGTGTGCTCTGCACCCCAGTTTATCGCTGCCCGTCGAATCAGAGAGTGAGTTGACGTCATCGTCGATGGCGGGATCTTTGCGAAGCTTACTGATTCGTGCCTTTTTCCCTGCTGATTGGATGAAGAGGGGAGAGAAGGGGGCGGGGGGGGGAGAAAAGAGATAGTCACGGGACCTACCTCCTAGTTGGAATTGGCCAATAGAGGCGGTACATGGAGGGGATTTCACGGGGACGACGGGGAGGAAGTGGGGGTAGGAAGCGATTCATCCCTTCCATCGTCACCGGAAGCTCCTCATATCGGATGATCCGATGGAAGTGGGGGAAGTGATCGCCGCTGCGAGGGAGGGAAGAGAGGTAGTCACGATAGAAGGAGGAGAGGGTGCGGAAAAACGCCGCTCGAAAGAACTCAAAGTGGCGATAGGCGGGGATTGTCCCCGTGGCTACGCAGTAGACTTCTACCACGTTGCATCGTTCCTAGGCAGCGCTGAACAGCAGGATATGCCAGCAGAACGTGGGGGCAGTGGGTTGAAGGGATGCGTGGGGGTAGACGGTAGCGAGTAGGTGGGTAGAGTAGAAGTCGCGGAAGAGATGGGGGAGGAAGGGATGGGGAGGGAAGGTGACGGGGGTGCGGATCTGCTCGAGGGTGAGAAAATCAAGGGGTCGACGGGATAGCGTCCGAGGACGAAGGCCTATCGCCCGCATCTGTACGTGGGCGAAATGAGGGACGGGTGGGGCTGGGGGAGGAGGGGGATCGGCTCCGTCTCCGTCGCGCGGTACTGGAGGTGGCGGCTGCAGGGTCGCCATCTTCGGGCTTTGGCGGCTCCGGATCTCTGGTCGTATCGTTGCCGATGCGCAGGCTGGCTTCGCTGGTGAACTCCAGCTGGCGCTTCCCGGTGGTAATTTCATCGCGCTTTCGCGCCGCTTTCGGATCTTCGACCTCCGTTCCCGTGCGCGTCGCTTCCTCCGGCAAGGCTTCCCACTCAGAGTCGGTTTCTTCTTCCTCTTCTTCTCCTTCACTCAGCTCGCCCTCGCTATATTCGCTATAGCTTCCCTCCTTCGATGTTTCCTCGTCTTCGTCCTCCTTGTCGTCGTCGTCGCCGATCACCACTTCCTCTGCCCTCGGATAGAAGGCGTGAGGGATGATATCGTACGGCTTCAGATACTCCTGCCGCGACGGCAGCGTGTCTTCGTCCCTGAGCTCCTCCAAGCACGCAGTCCACTGAAGATATGGATCTAGTGACCGCTCGAGAACGTGCGGAGCAGGATTGTCGTCACTCTGTGAATAGATGTCGGGCGAGTCCGCCAACTGCACGATCGGCGCGATGAGCTCCTGCGCAATCAGCTGGCGGCGCCCGGGCCGTACCGATCCAAAGAGAAAGCCAAGAAGATCGCCCTCCACGTTAGTCCTCCAAGCTTGGAGGATCAGCAGCTCTGGATTTTCGATCCACGCAGGATGCTCGCCGGTCTGCGTCCACGTCACCTGTACTCTGGCCAAGCAAAAAGACAGCTCCTCAAAAGTTTCACGCCACAGCTGCCAATGCCCAGGATTGATGAGAGGGACTGAAAGAGGCTCGAATGAGAAGGAAAGAGAAGGATGAAGATCGGATTGCCAGAAGGTGGGGAAGAGAGAGGGGAGACCAAAGATAGAGAGAGGGGCGAGAGGATTGGCGTGGTTCATTGGGGATGTGGGAAGGGGACGAGGGTGGGAATCATAACTGGCCGCTCGCGCGGAGAACGGCGGATGTCGCCAAGATCCGGCGCAAAGGTCGGGATGAGATTGTGCCCAGGTCGGGCGAGAACGTGCTGCCACACGTTGGACACCTTCTCCGTCCACTCGCGCAGTGAAGTCAAGATCGCGGTATGCCTTTGCGGATTGACCGAGCTGATGTCGCCGCTGAACGCCGCGATCGTGATGACGTAGCTCGATCTGGGAGCCACTCGCCGTCGAACTGTGATTACCTCCGCAAATACTACTGCGTGAGGACTCCCCTCGATTCGAAACGCGGCGGCGGCACAGATACCCACGTCGCAGAAAAATTGCGCCAAATGCCGAAGATCCGTATTGAGCCGAGGATGACAAACTTGCCGGATCTTCGAGATGTGGCCACGGGGCTGCAACAGCTGTACGTCCAGAACCTGCTCCGTGATGAAACTCATGGCGAGGTCGGAGAGGAGGACGAAGGAGAAGAGGGAGAAAGAGGAGAGAGAGTTAGATCGTCGTCGTTCTCCTCGCTTTCCAAGGAAGAAGGGGGATGGAGATCAGAAGGAGGAAGAAGACGGAGGTAGGAGGTATGCCGGACGATGGGGACAGAGCTATGGCTGGCACTAGCCTCAGGCGCGATGCGCACCGTGTTGGCGCAGTTGGGTCTGAGCTCGACAACGCGAAAACAACCAGAAAACTTGGGAGCGAGTTTCCAGTCGCGTGCACATTTACGTACCTACACTGGGTCCCCTAATTTATATTGATGCTGGGGCCTAGCATTTCCATTCCGAGCCTCGTAGCTACGGACCTGTCTACCGTGGGCCAGTTCGGTCATCCTTTGCCTTTTTCGGGCTAGCTTCGGGACGGCCCGTTCCATTAATTCGGTGTACCTTTTGGCCTTGGCCTTGAGAGCTGCACGCGTGTCTCTACCCCCTGCTTTGGCAATTTCCGAGTTACCCCGGTAGTCGACACAGGGGAGGCTATTAGTTCGAAGCTGAAAAGGGGTAAACCCCGTGGACTCGTGAGGGGTGGCCCGGTGGATCCCGACGATTTGATATACGATCTCGGGCCAAGGACGCGTGTCGTGTGTCGCTAAGTTCTTGAGAAGGGTGGTTTTAATCATACGGTTGGCATTTTCGGCCAACCCGTTCGACTGGGACACGTGGGGTGCCGTATGTCGGAGCGTGACGCCCCTTCGCGCAAGCAGTTCTTCTACCTCACCTTTGAATTTAGACCCATTGTTGGTCATAATTTCTTTCGTATCTAGATGGATATAGAGGAACCATTCGATGTACGTGGCTATTTCTGCGGCTTTTCGGGTCTTACAGGGATAGACTTCGATGTATTTGGAAAAATGGTCTATTAGTACTAACAGGATAAAATATTCACAGCGGTTTGGGCCAGGTGGCACGTCAATATCAATCGTGTCCATATTGACTCCCTGGAAAGGACGCTCTACTTCCGTTGGTACGATCGTGTTTGGTCCCCGTATAGGGGCGCGATCAGCGGCACAGACCAGACAGTTAGCGACAATGTATTTGACATCATCTCGTATATTGGACCAGATCCATCGGTTCTGATCTACCGTTGCCTCCGTGACACGTATCGCGAAATGAGCGGCCTATTCTTCGTGAGCATATCGGATCCAATCATATCTCTGGAATGGATGGGTAACCGTCAACCACGAACCCGATCCGTCAGTTTTACGTTTTTCCAAATGACCGTTGACCCATCGATAGCAAGGAATGGGGTAGTCATGATGACAGAGGAGGAGAGATAGGACTGAATTAGTCCTCGTGCCACTTACGGCTTCGACAGGATCTCCACTTGGCCGTACCGAGGTCCGATCTCTTGTTCGGGTTCGTTCTACGGAATCACCTCCTCACCCTTCGGAACTTTCTCAGGCCGGTGCAGTAGTGTCAGTCCGTCCGCATTCCCGTGTCTCTCGTGCTTCCGATGACGAATGTCAAAGTCCATGCTCTGCAGCACCATTGCCCATCGCCCGATCATGCCCGAGTAATCCTTCAATTTCTTCAGAGCCAACAGGGGCTCATGTTCAGTTACCAAGGTGAACTTTCACCCGTACGGGTAAGCGCAAAAGTGGCTGATTCCCCAGAGAGCCGCGTAGCATTCCCCCGTTGGAGCGGCGTAGTTGCGCTTGCAAGCGGGCACCGATTTGGACGCATACTCCACCACACTCTCGAGTCCGCTTGGTCCCACCTGGGCAAGGATTGCCGAAATTGCCTCTGGCTGCCAGTCGGTGATGAGAACAAAAGGCTTTTCGGGATCCGGTCTTATAAGGACCGGAGCCGAAATGAGAGCGGCCTTGAGTTTGGAAAGCGCTTGATCGCATTCCGGCGTCCAGATCAATGGCTGATCTTTGCGTAGCAGATTCGTGAGGCGTCCCGCAATCGCCGCGGAGCCCTTGATAAATCGTCGGTAGTACGAGGCCAGGCCCAGAAAGGCGCGAAGTTGCATGATAATCGTAGGCACCGGCGCATCCCTGACAGCTGCCACCTTCTGCGGCTCCGGCTGGAGTCACTTGTCTGTCACCACGTGCCGCAGGAAGGAAATGGTGGTGAGGAAAAACTGACACTTCTCAAGCGCCACTTTGAAACCCGCATCTCGTAGCACGTGCAGTGCCCATTCGATGTGCTGCACGTGTCCCTCGTAGGAACTCGAGTACACCAAGATGTCATCCATGTACACGATCACGCAGTAGTTGATGATGCTCTGCGCCAAACGAGTCTTCCGCACGAAATTCTAAAAAACCATGTTCATGGCGCGCTGGAAGGTCGCGGGGGCGTTGCGGATACCCATTGGACATCGAATCCACTGCCACGTTGTCAGCGCGAATACCCTTACAAGGGTATCCGCCCTGGTTTTTGCAAGCGATAGAAAATAGTTTGGTTTAAAGTTTAAGTATACAGCGCTAGGCGCGACCGCGTTTGTGAGTTATGTTGACTAGGTGGTTGACTACAATAGGGAGTGCGTGGGCGCGCAGGTTTAAGGCGCGCGTGATTCCTTCCTTAACTATTGATTATGAAGTTGGCGCTGACGCCGGTCGTGTGCTTGACGTTATTACTATTTGTCTTATTACTCTTGTTCAACCTAGGATTTAAGGATATTTTTCTTTTGATTAGTGTTTGCGCGCGTGCGGAGAAACGACCTCGACGACGGCGTCGGCGACGATGTAACTTCTGACGGTGTGTCGGTAGCCCGGCGCGTCGTGCAGTGCCCGCTTATTCAGGCGTCCGTCAGAGCTGGACCCAGACTTGGGCTAGCGGTACTTGCCACGACGTCGGACTTTTATTAGGGAGGCTCAGGGATCGAGGACGAGTGGGGACAATGTGGGAATATCAGAGTGATGTGAAGGGACGAGGGGGGTGAGGGTCCGACGGGGCTATTCCCCCGGGTTTTGACGTCGACCGCCTTTGGACGGGGCTAACATTTCCGTTTTCCCCGCTCAGGCGTGGTTTGACGAGCAACAGTTCTAAGTATTCTCTGCTACTATTCTCATGCATTGGCGCCCTTTGACTTGTAGGTGACGCCGGGCCTAGCGGTCGCCGCGGCATTCGAGGACCTTGAGCGTGCACCTCCTTCGGCTGGCCCACGGGCCCTCGTGCGTTCGCGACACTTCCTTTATCACAATTGTATGGCACCGGGGTGGACGAGTTGGAAAGTTGTGCTAACCGGTGGGGGGTGGGGGCGGAAAACCCATGGGACCGGGGCAAGGACCGCGTGACTTTTGGTGGTGCTGTGGGGCATTGCCACGACGGAAATCCTTCGGGGCATCCGTAAAAAGATCGGACGATACAGAATAGATCCGCATGACCTCTGTGTCGGGTGCGGGTAGTTGTAGATTGAGGGAGTGTAGGCAGAGGAGGACGACGGGCGCTGTAGTAGCAGGCGGTGCCAGCGCGGGGCACAGCGGGGCAGCGCAGTAAAGGCAGGAAGGAAAGCGCAGAGTCACGGGGGAAGCGCGGGGGAGGGTCGACGAGCAAACATCGGAACAGAGTGGCAACGGGCATTGAGAGGGAAAGGAAGGGCAGGAACCCGGATGGGTTCCCGTGCCGGGTGCATGTGCCGGGTAGTGGCGGAGCGGACCGGGGGAGCAGCGGGGCGGGGACTACTGCGCTGCTGCGGCATGCGGATCGATTGTCGGAAGGGGGTATAGGAGCGAAAGACTAGTCGAACTGGATAGCAGCTCACCGGTCACTACTGGGTCCGTCGCCGCAAAGAACCGGTGTTCGTCGGAGAAGAGCAGGGCAGGTGGCGAACAGTGGGGCCAAGCGCTGCGACGGGGAGGGACACGGAACAGCCGGGGCAGAAGGTGGTAAGTGAGGGTGAAAGATGGTAATGAATCCGACCGCGTTTTCGCGCCGAATTCATTCGAAGAAGCGAGATGGCGGGGTGCAGAGTCGGGCGTGGGAAGGAGAGCACAACTCTCTCGATCCATGGTGGAATCGAGAGAGATAGGATGCCATCCTGGGGTCTTGGCCCCGGGCGAATCGAATGAACATGCTAGTTTTAGTGCTAGGTGAGCGGGGTAGGGGGAAGTAAGAATAGGGCCTGCGCGGTGGTAGCGAAGGGGGTGGATATGGCACGACGGGAAAACGTAGATCCCTCCCGTTTCTTAACAGAAACAATCGGGGAGGGAGGCAAAATGGGGGTTTTCTAGTGCTGCGAATTCGATGCTGAAGTTAGTTCTAGGTGTTAGTGGGTGAGTTCTGAGGTACAGAGGTTAGGGGCTGTGTAGATATGGCGGATGGAGGAGGAAAGGAGGGGAGCAAAATGGCAGTAAATCGATCATTTTTGACCGTTTTCGATGATTTAAGGTGCGAGACTACGGTTTTCTGCCAGGGCGAATTCGATGGTGAGCTCAGATTGAGATCTAAGTTAGTAAATTCTGTGCTACAAATAGTGGAAGTTGCGCCCAGAGGGGGCTGGTAAAAGGTTGATGTATCTAGACGTGTTTTTGCGATAGATTCATTTCATCCTTGCCCTTCCTATCAACAGAAGTAGCGGTTCTCTATCCCTCCCTGAGTACGCACGGTGGTATCTGCACCTGATAGCTCCATTAGTCTACAGTTGCATGGGGTTTTCTTTGGGAGAACCTTCCCGCGTTTTTGCAGTAGATTCACTCCTATTTTGCATTAAGACAAGGGGTGTGAGGTATTAGGAGAAAAGGGGCGGAAGGGACTGCTGTTTACTATGAGGAGTGGGAGTACCTAAGTGGCAAAGCGGTGGTCGGTGAGTTGGCGAGAGAGCTACCCTCATGTGGCATGTACAGAAGTGGGGAGGGGGACCAGCACGGTGAAGGCAAGGCGTGAACCCGCTGGCAGCGTGAAGAAGAGACGGGGTCCAGTGTTTGCAGGGAGTCCTCTCTCGCGCAGCACACAGGGATGCAGCGCAGTCGGTGCATATGTGAGTCTGTGTGGGCTGCAAGCGCGAGTTGAGTTTAGTGATTGGCCGCTGGATGGCTGCAGTGGGAAAGGCTGGGAGACCGTCAGGGAGGGTACTACTAACTGCCCTCGACTACAGTAAAGTGCTTCTGCCGACTGTGCCACTGACTGCAGGCGGGATCTGCGCTCTGCAGAGTGTGCTACTAAAGGTCTGAGGTTGTGATTAGACCTCAAACCGTGGACTACTACGGTAGACAAAGGATGACCACTGTTCTGCTGCGTTGACTGGCGGCCAACAACACTGCCCCATGATCTGCTGATTGTCAACCGCCTCATTGTTTACACCGACCGAGTTTCGGGTACGACAGTTACCACACTGTTGCGGACTGCTGAGCTGTTGTTGGGCCGACTGAGTTGACTACTGCACGTATGCTGCGTTGCTGTGCTCGTTGCACGTCCACTATGCTCCGCCGTACGATTCGCTGTGGGTCGCTGACACTTGAGGGCAGAGCACGCTGGGCGTGTGCTATTTGAATACGACCGACTAGAGCCGCGCGGCTGCAGTTTCGTCGGGAGTGCGATGGCTGTTCAGAGCTGTGCGAGTGCAACTCCACTACGAGGGACGGAAGAATAGTGTAAGGAGGGGTGGCCGGACTGCAAAGGAGGCTGTTGCTGCGGCGTGGAGGCAGTCGTTGCGCAGAGGGGTTACGACTACGATTCAGAGGGGCGTCGGAGAGCCAACAGCCGACGGTTTGGCTTCAAGTTTTGACCAAGCTGTTACAGGTCGGCCATCATTGCGGGGCCCTCAGGCGAGTCAAGGAAACAAGGCCCTTTCCTGCGAGTTTGAGCGCACCGCCCTTGTATCTGAGAGTCTTAACGTTCCTACATTCTGCCCTTCTTACTCTAAGTCTAGTCCGGATCTGAGAGGAAGGCGGCAGGCGGGATTGCAACCCGTAGGACCGCAGCGAGACTCTGTGGGGAGTCGGCCCACCGATTGCGGGAGCTCTGTCGGGACTCAGGCGGAGTCCTGGAGGCAGGGAACTGAGTAGTAATTCCCTGACTCCTTCTATAAACCCGTTTATAACCCTTATCTATACCTCTCGCTACGTTTGACTGGGTGTACTGCATACATCCTGTATATGAGTTTGGTTTGACTTTCAGGATCTGAATTCAGATTAAGTAAAGGAACGCATGCGCAATCTCAGTTTCATCTTCTTTGACTGTGTGAAAGCAGATTTGTTTCAGAAAAGGGATTGCATCTGTGAGGAAGGTTGGGAGGAAGGCAGTATTGTGTGCAGTTTGGTTGGGTCATTAGGGCTGGGAGGTCCCATAAGTTTGGGGAAGCCCAGCGCTTTGCTTATTTTGGTTTGCATGGAGCAATCAGGCCACTCTATAAGTTTAGATAGCCTTAATGCTCTGGAGACTGGGAAGCCCCCATAAGTTTGGGGAGACCCGGCGGTGTGAGTTGCATGGAGGGTCAGGACGCTCTATAAGTTTAGGTGTCCGGACTGCTCTGACTTACGAGAAGCTTGACTGTGATTGACTTTCAGGAACTCAGGGCGCTCAATAAGTTTTGGTGCCTTAAGTTCCTTTGTTTTCTTTTGGGTTTTCTCAGTTTCTTTGGTTTCTGAACGAGGGGACTGAGCTGCTCTATAAGCTTAGGTGGCTCAGTCTCTTCCTACATTTGTTTTAAGGGAATGAACCTGACAAAGGGCAGACCCTTCTGTAAGTTCAGGGGGCTTGACCCAATGCCACACACAAGAAGGCTTAGAGAGAAAGGAATCAGGTGGAGAGGCAGACCCTTCTGTAAGTTCAGGGGGTTTGACTCAAAGCCTTGCACATGCTGGAACCCAAGGGTTATAATCTGACTATATGTTATTACTATTTTATTAAGAACAGGCTAGTCAGACACGGGTCCATAAGATTGGACGGCCTAGCTATAGCTTATCATGAAATGAAGAGAGTATAACTTAAGAGATATAACTGAAGGTAAACTTGGGCAGGCTGAGCAACGTTCTAAGATGAGCGGCTCAACCCTATGTCCATTTGGAAGACTAAGTGCAGAAAAGTATATAAAACCTGGATATTAAATAGTTCAGGGCGGCTCGAGTGGTCTAGTCATATGCCCAAGGAAGAAAAAAGTAGTAGTGCCCTTTGTTTGTGTATACTTAGCCAAGTTAGGACGCTCTATAAGTTTAGGTATCCTGACTTTAGGCCTGACTAAGTTGGGCGCGCTCTGTAAGTTCAGGTGGCCTGACCTATGCCTTATGTAAGTTGGGCATAAATGGCTAAATCATTGAGAGATCATGAACTGTTGTTTGTTCAGATTGACTTGGGGATGACAATGCTTCTTACCTTTGTGGTTTGACCTGCATGTGACTGAGTGAGGCTGCTACTTGGTCTGAGTTTCAGCTTGATAGGTAGTTGCTTTAGTCGCTCGCCACGTGCTAGAGCCATAAGAGTTAGTTTCAATTCCTGCACTTTCTTAGCTTAGTTTTCTTACTTAGATCGATTCTCGCATTTTCTGGGATCTTTTGTTATACTTGGCCTTGTATAAACCTTGGTAAGCTACTTTCTCTACGGGAAGCGCTGCCGACATTTCTACAAATCCGAAGAGTTAGTCAAATTTTGACTTGTCGAAAGCCCAACTTGTCTTTTCTTTTATTTGACTTACTAAGAATCTGGAAGTCTCATTTTCTAAAAGGAGGGCTGCCCAAAGTTTTGCTAATTAAGGGAGTTAGACAAAATTGAGCTTTGAGAAGTCAAAGTTACCCTTAAATTTTGGATTTAGCCTTGTATAAATTTTGGAATAACACTTTTCTTAAGGGAGTGGTGCCGAAATTTTTGCAAAACTAAGAAGTTAGTTAAATCTTGTCTAAGTTGGACTCAAAGTTTGTTTTTGAGTTCGAATCTGACTTAGTATAAATCAGGGAAACCTTCCTTTCTAAAGGGAGTGCTGCCCAAATTTCTACTAATTCAGGGAGTTAGACAAAATTTGACTCTCGAGAGTTTAAGATTATTCCTGCTTTCATATTTGAGCTTATATAAATTATGAGAAGGCATTTTTCCTACGGGAAGCGGTGCCGAAATTTTCTTAGTTTAGAGGAGATAGATTATATTTTGACAGGTGGCGATTCTGGCGATCCACCCTGAATAGGGGAGATCCTGCCGTTAGTCTACTTTTGCTCTGGGCACTGGCTTAGAGGTAGACTTAGACTTGGTTGGCAGATAACTTTGCGTGAGGATGTGCTATGGAGGTTCATCCCCCATATGTTGATGATTTAGCTTGGGCATTGACCTGTCTTATGGTACAGACTTTCGTTGGACTTCGAGTCAAGATTTTGACTAGATTCAGCTTGATCCTACGAGGATCACCTTCTGTTATCACTGCTAATAGGTCGGTTGCCGATTCGTCGGTTTACGATTCAACTCCAATTCACTCCTGCCACTCAACCTAAAGGCTTTAGTCTTGAGATTTGAATTGTTTTGTTGTGTTTTTACCCGGACTTTATTGAATGGTCATCCAACAAAAGTATTGAGTTTTTATTTAAGAGTTGCACGAGTGAGGCTTGTATGGCTAAAGCGAGGGGTATGAGTGCGAGGAATGGTTGAAGTTGAATCCGTGTAGTGCGTTGACTTCTAGTTGAATCTTTAATGTGATTGCAGGTATGGTTGTGGTTCGGACTCGGGATGTGATTGCCTGCGATTTCATACATATATGGCTGAGAGGGGCCTCACTGTAACTGTGAGAAGTGACCGTCCTATATAATCAACCCTTACGTATTTATAAGTGCCCTGAGTATTTAAGAGGCGTACTGTGAGTGTGAATAAGGGTTAACTGGATTATGTCTCGAGAGGGAAGGGAGGTTCCCTTTTTACCCTTGCTTTTTAGGGTTTGTATGGTTGGACGTTGTAGTCCGTGGCAGCCGTCAAAGTCAAACCTCTTGACTTTTGCCCAGGCCCGGAGTAGGACTTACCCCCAGGGCCGCAAGAAACGACTGCCACCACAGGTATGGACCTGTGTACCACCCGCTCTGCATAAGGTGCAGAAGAGGGTGTGTGGTCTTCAACCTCACATGGCGGTTGTCCAGCGTCAAGAGATTAATCCTCAAGGCGCGTGTCAGCCGACACTTGAGTGCCGATAGCGGCCCTCGAGATTAACGAGGACCGCGTGAGTATGGGTACTACATAGTACGCCATCATTGCGACTGCTTGCGTACGCTTGCATTGCGAGTCGATATGAGTAGACCCTGCGTCCGCGCGGTTTTATATTAAGTTTCACGTGCGACGCCTATCCAATTTCCGTGGGGAATTCATGGGACCGCTATTAAAGGGACTAGGAGTGTTGTCGCGTTGTTTGATGTGTGTGCGTGTGTGTATTTTATTTTTGTGTTCGTAAAGTGGTGTGCGCGTGGTGTGTGGGATGCGTCCTAGTCGACCGACGACGGGCCACGCTTGGGACCTCAGCCCCCCCAAGATGTCGGTTCACGTGCGGGTCTAATAGGCATATTACCGCATGTACCCCCTATGCTACAGCGAACGAGAAACGCCCTCGGCTGGTCCACCTCTGCGATTGCAACCGAGTAGCTTTCGTACTGTGGACTGGTAGCTCGGCGGGGATACGCCCACCGAAGGGAGGTGACCACTCCCGTAAGGTGGAGGTAAGTTGTGCCTCGCATACGCCCTATCCTGTCGTAGGGGCTCGCGAGAGGTATGGCTGGCGCACTCGGCCGCATCGGCCTAAGGAAACTTCATTTGCGCGTTCGTGACGAGGTTGGTCCAACTCCTGCGTGATGCGGCCGAGAAGGTCCCGCGCTGCCGCGTGCTGTGCCGGACCGATGCGCCCGACAACGTACCTTCGAAAAACACAAATGCCATTTTCGGACGATCTTCTTCTCGAACAAGAAGATGATGGAACCCATGACAAACATCAAACTTGCTGAAAAATCGAGCACTCCCAATCGCATCCAACAACTCATCAATCCGGGGGAGGGGGTAGACATCTTTGATAGTGATATCATTCAACTTCCGATAATCAATGCAAATGCGAATCCCTCCGGCCTTTTTAGGCACGATTACTACGGGAAAAGACCAAGGACCTATGGCGGGTTCGATCCATCCATTAGCTTCGAATTCTTTAATCCGCTGAAAAGCGGCCGCTCATTGCGCTGGAGCCTGGAGAGTATCGGTAAGGAACGCAGCTAATGGGTGGATGGTCTCCTGTGAGAATGGCATGCTCGATCACATTGGTTAAGCCGATATCATTATCGTGTATGCTCAATACTTCTGCGTAACCATTTAACACACAGATTAACGACTTCCGAAGTTCCGCGGGAACGTGACTTGGCAGGGTGATCATTGATTCTCCGGAAATCTTAAGGGGCATATCGACCCAATCAACCGATCGTTCCCGTCGATCGTAGACACTAGAGAAAACGGAGCTACTGGTGCGAACAGAGAAGACAGTTGCAATCATTTGGGATTCAGCGGGCCTGATAATCTCCGTTTCTTTAGTTTCAGCATCAGTCTCTGGACCAACCGAGGCTGGTTCCACAGCTAGCCCAGTTAGATCCGTCATTTCTAGCATCAGATCAGGTACATCACTTACCGGTGCTTCCGCCCTCTGTTTAATCAAAGCGATGGTGGCTCCTGTCGTAAGTAACGATCAGGGCGGGAAAGCAAAAACATCCAAATATTGTTCCGTTTGCTGATAACGCGTTCGTAAGGAGATAGCTCCTTCGTACAAGGTGCGAGGGGGTTCCAAATCATCGGCCAGGTCAGATACTTGTAATATGGGTTCCCCAAGCAGGACTGAAGGACAAACTGGGGTTATCGGAGGCGCAAGCGCGCTGTCTCCTGAATCCACGTCGGGGAGGGTCGGGACACACTTGGAATTTTTCGGGAATTTCATGTTCGAAAAGTTCAACCAGGTGCTTCCATTAATCTTTGCTAGGTAACTCTTCTTCGTATTCCTGTTCCCTGATTCCACTATCGATATCTGAGGAAGAACACTCCACGGGATTAATGTATCGAATCATCCCTATTTGGGCCGAGTTAGGGGTTCGTTTTATTATTCGGGTGGAAATTCGCAAAGGAAGAGTTTGAGGCTTTCCCCCAGTTTGAGTGAGCACCAGTTGTTTTGAATCGCAATGCAATCGTGCGCCCACCGCCATCACCCAAGGTAGTCCCAACAACACAGAATCGGAACGTAAATCTATCACGAGCGCATTGACAAGGACGTGTACTCGTCTGACTTTTACAACCACATTCTCAATAATGCCTACGATAGTCATTGCTTCTTCGTCGGCGGAGACATAATTGTCTTTGCCAGATTGAGGAAGAATGGACCCGAGTCGTCCCGTCTTTCTGACAGTATCTAATGATATGGCTACTGTAGAAGACCCCGTGTCGATAAGAGCGTGTAACGGCTTACCCCAAACTTCGCAATCACATTCCACGCTCTTCCATAGTACCGGTCGAGCTCGTACGAAGTGATCTTTTTCTGCTAAAGAGATCGCTGTTATTCGTGCAGCCTCAGGTTTGCCGGCTTCGGGTTCGGGCTGTGCAACTTCCTCGCTTCCTTCCTTCTTCTTCAACATCCGTTATATGTGCTGATAGGTGAAGCGCTTTTGATTTTTCTGGCAATGTTGTAAAAGTTTATCGTTCGCCGCTTCAGATATGGTGAGCAGATGTCCCACCGGGATCGGAACACGAATATCCAATTGTTTGAGTGCTCGTAACACATCAATCTCTCTTGTTCGAAACTGCGGACCAGGATTGGATTCGAGTTCGACCCATTCGAGATCATCAGGGGCCGACCGGATCGCTCCGACCATGCCTGCAAGATGAAGGTATTCGAGTGGATCGACCACATCAACAGCATCAGAGGGGGAAGCTCCTGATATCGACGCCATTGTCGTCAAAGGGGAAGGCTGCTCTGGGGCATATGCCATGAGCTCTCCTCCTTGGGCTGTATCCATTAACGCGACCACTCATCCTTGATTCAGGGCCACAGGGGCCGCCGCAGGTGGGGGATGACTACGCTTTGGCTGCGGGAAGTCTCGGGCGAAATGTCCGGGCTGTTTGCAGTTAAAACACTCGATCTTTCCTGCTGGATTAGCTAGGTGAGGGAAGTGAGGTGCGTACCCTTGAGCAGGCGGGGCAAGCTAGAGCGGAAATGATGCAGGAGCGGTCCGAGCAGGGGCCGGGTTAGGCTTAATTAGTCTACTCATTATCTGTTCCATCCGCTCCATATGAGCGGCCTGCATTTGGATCAAGTTGCTCATCCATTCGGACTGCTTAGTAGTGGCCGTATGGATCATTTGGGCAAGATGTAAGTTGGTTACGGCCGGCGTGGGGGATTCATAGGGGACTCTGCTCTTAACTGCCGCTATCGGTTGATTCACAGGGGGAGAGGGAGAAGAGACAGTCGGGATATCGGAAGCAACCCCATCGGGAAGGTCATGATCGAGGCAGGGATAAAACCGTTCTACCGCCTGTAGCCATGATCGCCTTTTTGCCGCTACATCGCGTATGGTATCGGTAATATCTTCGTCTCCCTGGTTGATGTATTTTTTTGTATCCGCCAGGTCCAGTTCCAGTGCTTTTGCGATGATAGCGGGGAGCTGGTGTGTCTTCGGTGGGACTTTTTTCTGCAGTTTCCCTTTTAACGTGGGACTTCGTAGGTGATCGATGAACAAATCTCGAGCGGATTTGTCGTCTCGCCCAGATTTGTCCAACGTGGTTTGAAATCGATCCACGAAATCGGGCAACAATTCCCCGGGCCCTTGTGGCCAATTTTTATGCACGTACTAAGCGGCATCTTGATTGACCGAATCAAATCGAGCCAAGCAGGCTTGTTTGAAGGTATCCCAATCTACCCACATATGTTTTCTAAACCAGTCATGCGACGTATTGCGGAGTAGCAATGTCGGAACGCGGGGAAGATCGATTACGCTGTAATTTTGAGCTTCGACAACTTCCAGCCAAGCCTCGGGATGGGTATGGTTAGCGAAGAAAGGGAAGGGGGCGGGGATGCTAACGATCACCTTAGTGCCATCTGCCATCGGCATGGCGGGTGCAACCGCACCGGATTGAGACTTGGTCACTGGGCGATCCCGACAATCTAGTTGAGGGCCTCTCCTACCTCTCGCCAGTTCGACTTCCTATCATCATAACCGACACGTGTCGGCTCCGATACCAACCTCACGCCCTGTGCTGTCTTTCGTTCGGAGTGTTAGGCGTGCGGAAAAAGGCCCAGAAAAACAGCAAGATGGGATGTACCAAGGATTTTTGGAAATTAAGTGTGGGGACACATATGAAACTGAAATCCCCCGTGTTGGTCCGATGAAGCAAGTCGATTGCTTTCGCGCGTCGCGGAATGCGCGTGCGGGCACGGCGCGAAAAGAAAAAAATCCAAATTCAATCCAAAAAGTATTGTCGGGCTTCCCACCGGGCTACAGTCCGTCGTTTAGAACGGAAAGGCTTTGGCACGCTTCGCGTGTCTCGTTTTCGTATCAAATCTGGTGGTCGTTCGCTGGTCAGTTCCGAGTCTGACGTGGATGGTCTCTGTCGCGTGGCTCTTTCTTTATGCTCGTCTTCACTCCGCACACGGTAGTGGAAACCCCTGGATTCGTAGCGCTCAAAACGCTGACATTCGGTGCATAGAGTGCGCGGCCAGTGGGGTTCTACTACCGTCCACGGGATGACGATCAACTCGTTGAATGACAATAATATCGAGTAAGGTGGGAAGTGCATATCGATAATGACAAACCCAGCTTCCACGAACCCTGAGCAACGATTTGCCGGAGGGAAGTAATACCGCCCGCCGATTTGTGCAACAGCTTCTCGTACGTCCTACTCGCATACATGTGTCCTTCCCTCGTTGTAGGGAAAAGGCCGTGTTGGGACGGGAGGTACGGGAGGCTGGTGCCCGATCGGAGGGTACTGGTTAGTCCACATATCAATCAATTGTAAAGACCTTGCGACGTCATCAAGAAAAGAAAACACTCACGCAACTCACAATCAATCCCTTTCAACACGAGAGAGAGAGGGTGAAAGAAGACACTTCCGCAACTAGGTCATGCATATAACTAAGGGACCGATCCGCGGCTCAGGTTTAGTGAGTCAGCACGACGTTGATCCCAGGCGCCTTGTTTCTCGAGGCCGCCCCGTAGCTCAGCTGCTGATGTCGTGCAGCATAAGGCAGACGGCATGCGCAGTACATTCAGATCTACATATCTAAACACTCTTGCATTCTCGAACAAAATCCCGACGATAATCGTTTAATCAACACAAAAAAAGGGGGTCACACATCTCCATACATACATCCACTGTGGAAGGTGCGAAAAATGAGCCATGCACAGGAAAAGATGGATCGCTTGCACAGTACACACGCATCCACCGTTCACAAGACAAGAAGACGGGGTCCTTGCGTAGGAGGATTACCTAGGAAACTAATGGAAGAGTTCCGGAAGAAGTTCTTTCACGCAAGGGAAGCATACAGATTCATGCTCATCCAAGA
>BFEA01000258.1:2058030-2077770 GCA_003427395.1 Chara braunii | reverse complement strand
AGAGAGAGAGAGAGAGAGAGAGAGAGAGAGAGAGAGAGAAGAGAGAGAGAGAGAGAGAGGAAGAGGGAGCTGAGGTTGATGGACGCGGATTTGCTGTTTCTTTTGTCTGTTCTCCCCCTCTGCTGGTGTATATAAATTTTGATTTCGGATCAGGGCGATTTGCCCGCTTTTGTTTTCATAATTTTGGCTTGGTTTTCTTTTGCCCACACTCGTCTTTGCAATTTCCATCTCGGATATTGTGTGCATTATGTTGAATGAATGGATGAATGGATGTTATATCTGGTTGCCTGTCCGTATGCATGATCCTTGCCTTCGTTTATCGTCTTGATGCACTTTGTTGTTGCATCTTGCGTGCTCGAAAATTACGGAATGATTAGATGATCGGGTAGTTGTTTTGCCCATAAACCAGCGAATGTTGCGCAGGGGCGCGCGTAGGTGCGATCTGATCTGCGCACTTACACGTGTCCCCGCACGTCGATTCACAACCCACCACATATAAAAAGGTTAACAATTGTGAGGATATTGCCTGATGGGATGTGGCCATTTTGCATCAGCAACGAAGCAATCATCCCGCGTGAACACGTGTAAGTGCGACTCGCGCCGCCTACACGTACTCACAGGCGGTGATCGCAATCAATAAAGACACGCCCTTAGGACTCTCGTGGTTCTACGATGACATAATAATGCGCTCCGGGAGCTCAGATTCGTCGTACGACCCGGAGTACTTCACCCCTTGGATTAAGGAGTGCCTCCGATAGAGGTTCCCCTGCCTAACCGAGAACCGACTGTGTCCTAGGGAGTTCCACTGTGCCATAACCAGCGATCCACGATGTTCCGATTTCCCGACTTCGGACCACACCCACTACTTTATTTCCCCTGGCTTTGTCGTTCTCTCTACTAACTTCCCTCCCTTCCGTCTTCTTCTCCCGTATCATCAACTCAGGGTCATCCCGTGGAAAGCCATGGCCCCCTGCTGGCCCCGCACGCCCTGCGGAAACTGCCGACAACGCGGCAACCAGAGAGCCTCGGGACCACGAGGGCCCAACCAAAACGTACTACGACCGGCGCCACGTGGCGACAACCGACGACCTGACTTATCGGGATCACACCCACCCCGAAGGGATCTTTCGATGAACCGCCGTCCTCAACACAAATGGATCAAACGACCATAAATGACCCGCGCATGCCATCTGCCTTATGACCGGAAGTGGTCCGTCTGCTCAAACCAAATTGCACTCGTGCCCCCGAAAAACTCTGCCACATGAGATCTCAGTTCTGACCTGGGACTCCACCCCCACTTTCCCCAAAAATCCTTGGCACACCCCTTTTCGCACTTCTAGAGTCACATCCCACTCCGATCAAAGTCGCGCTGGGCGCGAGGTTAGGGCGTTACAACATGCCTCTAATGGACCGAACCTCTGAGAGACCAAACCAGTCTGACTAGGCTTACTTATTCGAATGAATTCTTGCTTGTTCATCTGACAGCATACCTCAGTGACCAATAGCCTTCCTCGGCCAACTAACTACCTCACCCACCTTCACAGGCCTACACGTCCTGACACCGGTCTAAACCTGACCGATTGGAACCAAGTTCCAAGTAACATGGAACTCTACCACCCTCCTCCCCGAGATGACCTCCAGCGGTCTAAGCCTCGAACCGTGATACCCTGGTTCATGGACAAATAAACACTTGACCAGGCCCGAAAATCATAACAAACCAAAAAAGACAATGCAAACTCCCAAACAGGGAGGGTAACCCTACTCTTGTAGCCATTTAGAGATTACCAACCCTCAGGTCCTATGAACTGCTGCCAGACTGTTGTTTATCGTCCAAGTTTTGAGAAACCACCAAAGAGTTCGCCTTGTTGCCTTACCGCACTTCGCCTTCCTCCGCCAATCTGCCCAGATCATACGTCTCAGAAGCCTTTTGATTGATCTCTTTATTTCCACGTTAGAGAAGGGTTTGCCCTTATATCTGGACCTGTTTTTGTCGGCCCAAATGACGGAGCAGATAGCAGCTCTCGCCACTTGGGCCACTTATGCCCATCCTCTCTTCCCTGTCTCTTCTTCCTTGACAAACCCCAGAAGTACCCATCTATCATCCCACTCCATGTCCTGACCACCCATTTGGGTCCAGTGATTGACCCACCATCTCCACACCCTCTTAGAGGCCGGGCAGTCGCACTAGAGATGGCTGGTGGCCTCGAAAGGCCAAGTACACCGGGTAAATCCTAAGGCTACCACTGTTCCCCGCCCATTCAACCATACTGCCGTCGGGGTAACTAATAATGACAACATCCACAAGATGCTAGCCTGCTTCCTATCTGGTAGTTCCAAAATGACACTCCACATCTTCTTAAAGTCCTTAGCTTTAGAACTCAGATCTTCTGACAGCATTACCCCCCATCTGTTAATGACTGACTAAATAAGGAAACTTTCAAAAAACTGCTGCCCATCTCATCCTTTCATCAGGTGGTCCACCTGGACCACCCATTCAACCAATCAGCTCCACCAGCTACCGACCCGTCGAGCATTTTGGAATATGCTAGAGTGTATTACACAGATATCCTAACGACAAGAAGAAAAGAGGATACCCTAGAGGAGATTGATACGTGGCGAGACACTGCAGTAGCTGTAGCGGACCCACCGGGAAGGTGTTCCGCTTGGAATACAAATAGAGATGGAGGATGAGGGAGGAGTGAGATGGCACAGTGCAACTCCCACGCAAGACTCCAACGCACGTACTCCAAAATCGTGCAAGTGTAGAATGATCTCGAAAACAGACAATGGTTGGGGTATACCCACAGCGGACTGACGGGACTGGACTGGACTGGACTGGCTGGTACCAACAGAGGTACCGGCCTGGACTGGACTGCCCCGAATAAAACACAGGCCTGTGAGAACAGGCCAGGGCTGGTCTCACAGACCAACCAGAGGTCCGCTACACGATCCTCGGCCTGTGATGGATCGCCTAGATACAAGCACGCTTCCGCCAAGAAGCGAAACTCTACCAAAGAAAAAGAAAACCTGCGTAGTCTAGGATGCGGAGCAAGCTCCATGCTGAGTCCATGCGATGCAACCTAAAATAAAAAATGTCACAAAAGCAGCAATGTCACAACTAACAGCCTAAGTGAAAGCAAAAGCAACTAACTAGCATACATGTCATAGGAAAGCAGAAAGTAATGACAACTAGATCCTAGAATGTTGGAGGCAGTAGCCTCAGTCTGGAAACAGTTGACTAGTGTATAAGCCCTAAGATCAGCAAAGCAGAATAGCTAAATCCTAGAAATGTCAGAGACAGTAGCCTCAGTCTGAGAGCAACCAAACAACAACAAGACAACCATATGTCACAGGAGAAGTGTGTTGCAAACCAAAGGGCGGGATGATCTTTGAGGGTGGCGAATGCAGCCTAGGGGTCAATAACTCCTAAGGGCATCCACACATAGTGACAGGGGGAACACATGTCATCAGGCTCAATGAGGGTAGGGAACTGGGAGCGAACAGAACCAATGACCCTAACAGATAGACCATCAGGGCGGGTAATGTTCGACTAAAGCGGTGACTGCTATGGAGGGTCGACCATGCGAGGGAATAAGGGAGCCTGGTATACTGGGTGCACTTATATGAAGCATGCGGGGCTGCCTAACTAGGGCGTGAGGGCCGGCGGAGGGTAGAAAGGTGGTGGGTAAGGGAATCATGCAAGTGACTCCTACAATGAGGGAAGTCGGAGCTAGATCCGTAAGATGGGAAGCCAGGGCAACGCTACGGTCCCGATGCCTATGCGTATACCAAGGGAGAGCCCAACTCAGAGGAACCCAGCTAAAGGGAGACCAATGCCTATGGGTATACTAAGGAAGAGCCCAACTCAGAGGAACCCGACTAAAGGGAGACCATCATGCGACTCAACAAGGGTACTGTATAGGGTAAAGTGGTAAGAGAGTGACGACATCTGAAGTAGGCAGAGATGATCGTGACGAAGTCCATGAAGTTGTCGATGACGTCCACGATGAGAAGTCCGGAATGTCGTCGAGGAAGAGCTGCAACGTCGACGAGCTGAAGTAGCAAAACTGGAGTGGATGGAGTACTGAGAAGTCAAAGACGTGGGAAGGTGAGTCAAAGTCAATCATCGTATCGAGCAAAACGACACGATTGCGCTGTGGACGCTCAGAAGCATCCGGCTGCTGCTGAAGGTCTGCCTCAGATAGAGCAGGCTCGACTTCAGCGGTCTCCTCAGCCGGGGGAGAAGGAGGAGGGTCAGTGGGCTGACTCGGAGGAGGAGCAGTGGACCCAACACAAAGAGCACGATCATAAGCACGCACCAACATGCGAGCATGCTGCAAGTGCTCGAGGGGCTCCCAGGTAGCCTCCTCATCAGGGTAACCCTTCCAACGTACGAGATACTCGACGTGGGGAGGGTTGTCGTTGGTGACTCAGCAACCAATGATGTATGAAACGAGGAACTCCACGTAACCGTCCACCATGATGGGTGGAGGGCGCTCGTATGGTCTGCGGTAAGGACGTAGTAACAAGACGTGGTAGACATTGTGCACACGAGCCTGGCGTAGGTAGTCGGGCAGCTTCACACGGAAGCTGACCGGGCTAGAAGCCATATCAGAACCGACGGCCTGGAGGATGCGGCATGGGCCAAAGAAGCGACGCCGAAACTTGCGAAGCGTGTCCACTTCGAGCTGTAAGTGGCGGGCGTCGATAAGCACATCATCACCGACTTTGAATGGATGATCCATCCTCGATCGGTTCGCACGTGCTGCCATGCGAGTCTGGGAAGCGGCTATGTGCTCATGTGCGGTCTTCATGATCGACGTCATGTGTGCAACCAAATCATCCAGTGCGGGACAACTCCTGTCGGGGTGCATCTGTGACGGTCGAAGGAAGTCCGCGAGAACGCGAGGGTGATAGCCGAGGTCGCAACAGTAAGGCGACATCCCCGTGGCTGGCGAGACGGCGTGGTTGTAGGCTACCTCCGCGTGGGCAAGATGGAGATCCCACTGTTGGTCGTCACGAACAATCTTTCAGAGAATATCTCCTAGAGTCCTGTTCGTGATCTCGGTCTGACCATCAGTTTGAGGATGGTAAGACGAGGAGAAGTGGAGCTGTGTGCCGTACATCTCGTGGAGCCGTCGCCAGAATCAGCTGGTAAAGCGCGGATCACGGTCAGATATGATGCTCAGAGGTAAGCCATGGTCACGCACGACTCGGTCAAACACGATGTCGGCGACCTCACGTGCACTAATGGCATAGCGACACGAAACAAAGTGTGCACGCTTCGTGAAGCGGTCGACGACGATCAGGATAGCATCATGACCGTGAGGGGTCGGAGGACGAAGATGACCGATAAAGTCCATCGAGATGGACTGCCAACGACCCTCAGGGATAGGAAGAGGCTGGAGCAAACTATAAGGAAGGTGGTTCGCATTGTTCACCTCCTGACAAGTGGGACACTCTGCGACGTAGTCCTTCACAAAGTCCTTGCGCTTCAGCCAGACGTACAGGCGGCTCACACAAACCAATGTCTTGTGGAAGCCCATATGACCGACGACTGCCTGGTCATGGAAATCTACTACTGCTCAGACACGTAGGTGTCCAGTGGAGGGAACGCAAATACGGGGCTCTCTGGTGCCCTGTGAACCGTGCCAGTACACAAGACCGTTGTCCCCGAGAGAGTAGTTTGGGACAGTCTTGCCACTCCGAAGGGTCGCGTGGATGCCGCGATAGTAGGCGCAGTGGCGGTACTGAGTGTGAAACTCCTCGATCACCGAGTGGTGGACGGTGGTGACCGAGATGAAAGAGAGCTGGATCTGCTCCTGGTTGTGGTCAGGGCGTAGGGATAAGGCATCTGCGACCCTATTAGTCTCACCCTTGATGTGCTCAGTGGTGAAACTAAACTCGGATACGTCGCGCCACCAGCGAGCCTGTCGAGGAGTGAGCTTCGGTTTTGTCAGAAAAGCCTGGACAACAGAGTTGTCCATACGCACCATGAACAGTGCCCCGTGCAGGTAGTGACGCAAGTGCCGAGCGGCATAAACTACTGCGAGAATCTCACGTTCATCCGCGATGTAGTTTATCTCGGCGGGCAGGAGCTGACAGGAGTAGAAGGCTATCGGACAATCACCTGAGCGAGACTCGACAGTGTCGTCTTCGATGATGGTAGGAGAATAGTCAATAGAAGGCTCGTCAGTAGCTAGACGAATAGGCGTCAGTTGGAAAGTAGTGGTAGGGGTAGGTGGTGGGAAGCAAGGGATACGAGGATGAGAGGAATCAGGAGAGGAGGGAAAGATCTAAGAAAGCACTGCTCCTACAACAAAGTCTGACACATCGGTGGTAAGGATAAAAGGGCGATCAAAATCGGGTAGGTGAAGAACCGGTGCGCATGTCACCGCCTTCTTGAGGGCGCGGAAGGCTTCCTTGTGGAGGGGTGTTTAAGCCCAGGGCGGGTTCTTCCGGAGGAGGGTGGAGGTAAGGACGTAGGAATACCTAGCGTATCCCTGGATGAAATTACTATAATAGCTGGTAAGGCCTAGGAAGCTGTGAAGCTGCTTGGCGGATGTGGGGACGGATCACTCCGCAATAGCAGTGATCTTCGTGTCGTCCATGTGAAGACCCTGGTCAGATACGTAGTGTCCTAAGAAATTCACTTTGTGCTGGGCAAAGGGGCACTTGCTCAGCTTGGCGTAAAAACCATGTCTGCGCAAACGGTCAAGGACGTCGCGGAGATGTCTGAGGTGCTCCTCAAGGGTACGACTGTAGACCAGGATGTCGTCGAGGTAGACGAGAACGTATTGTTCCAGGATGTCCCTGAAGATGTTGTTCATCGCCCTCTGGAAGGTTGCGGGTGCGCTGGTGAGGCCAAATGGCATCACCGTAAACTCGTAGTGGCCGAAGCACGATCGGAATGCTGTCTTCTGCTGGTCCGCTGCAGCGATGCGGATCTGATGGTAACCGCTACGAAGATCAATCTTCGTTAAGAAGCGGTTGTCTGCTAGGCAGTCGAATAGCTCGTCGGAACGAGGCATGGGGTAGCTATTCTTAAGCGTGTAGTGGTTGAGACCGCTATAGTCGATGCAGAGACGGAGAGTTTCATCCGCTTTGCGAGCAAAGAGGACGGGTGCACCCCACGGGGAGTTGCTGGGTTTAATGAAACCCAGTCTAAGAAGCTCCTCAAGTTGACGCTTGAGTTTGGTGGCCTCGGGGATCGAGAGTCTGTAGGGTGCCTGATGGTGAACACGATAGTCAGGCACGAGCTGGATGGAGTGCTCGACGTCGTGCATCGGTGGGATGCCGGCGTATGAGAACGACGATGGGAAAACGTCGTGGTATTCTCGAATGAGGTCACGAACTACGGGCTCAAAGTCGGTCGTATAGCGTGCGAGTTCCTCAGCGTCAACCTAAGTGCGCGACGACGGGTTGGACTCGATGGACGACGGGTGGACGGAAGTAGAGATGAGAGCCATGATAATAGAAAGAGGATCTGGCTCCAGAGGGATGAGCTCGGTGTCGGGACAGGGTGGATCATAGTGTAAGAGATCCGTTGCGTTCACCATAAAGAAGGTGACGTCGTTCTATTGGATGAAGTGGGCGAACTGTCGATGCGAGGTGACAGTGATAGAAGGAGATGGTGTGGGCACGGAAGGCTCCGGGGGAGGAGGATCGGAGTGTGGTGTCGCAGTGGTACCTATGAAGGTACGTGATACGTCTGTCCACACTTCGTTTTGAGAACGAGAGTGTTGGTCGCCCAATCGACCTCGGTGCTGCGGAACTGACGAGACCACGGAGTACCGACAATGAAGTCGTACCCCCTCTCCATCACATCGAAATGTGCAGAGGAGCGGTGGCGACGAGACGCCGGGGAACGATCAGTCGGCTCGAGAGTGAGGAAGTAAGGGAGGTCGGTGACCGTCTGATCGAAGAAGCGCTGAGTCTTGTCATCCCCTAGGGTGACAGAGATGGGAGTCGGAGACCCTATCGTGGATAAGCGTGCTTCCTTCACCATACGTGGGTGAATAAAGTCGCCCTGGGAACCGGAATACCACAACGCTGAGTACACCCTCGTGGAGGTCCCCAGTCGTACGGGGATGATCGGGAGGGTGCGATCAGAGTCAGAGAGGATGGTGAGAAGGCCACGCAGTGCAGCGACATGGAGGGTGAGTCGCTCCTGACGAGCCTGGAGCATGCTCAAGTCCAGAAGAGAGGACACAACGTCCTCGCGAGTAGCGAGCTGCTCGCTGCAACGGGCTGAGCGAATGGCTCGACGCGTCGGTAGTCACAGAGGGGTAAAAGGGGAGACGGTGGTCTGCGGAGGCGCAGACGGTACTGCGACAGAGGGCTGAGTACACTTTGTCGGGTCCTGCGAGACCTCAACTCCGGTAGCGAGAGGGGCAAACCGCGACGGGGATGTCGGGAAGCTGACTACTGAGGAGGGCGCAGGTGTACACTGCACCGTGGCTAGGAGGCGCCGCGGGGATGCGAGGCGCCGGGGGGGGACTAAGCACGACGCTGGCGGGAAAGGTCAGCGTAGTGGTGGTCAAGGGCGGTGGTATAAGGGCACCGTGAGGAGGTATGACCGTCCATGCGACATCGCAAACACCCACGCCAACCCAAAATAGCCGCGTGCTCCTCAACGAAAAGGACACCGCGAGGAGGGACAAAGCCCTGAGGGAGGTCCTGCTGAAGGACCTCGGGGGCGATGCGCCAGCGTGACCGGGGCGGTTGCATGCCCGGGGAGAGGGCGGAGAGGATGAGCTGGAGGCGCTCGGCCATAGGGAGGGTAGAGTCCTTTAGGTGGTAGTGGACGGCCTTGCCGAGGTCGAGGTCGTCGCTATGGTCACCCTCTGGCGACAGCGGGGCACCAGCGTCCTCCTCACCATACTCGAGCGAGCTGAAGCGGCGCGAGAAGTGGCGGCCCTGCTGCGCGGAATGGCGGGGGCGACTGCGAAAAGGGGAATGACACTGGGAAGTGTCGTGAGAGGAGGAGAAGGCGTAGCCCGTGCGCTGAGGCTGGGAGGAGGAGGCGGGGTGAAGACGGGCCCGCATCCGCTGATGGCCCCTGGCGGCCTCGTAAGCCTGCGGGGCCGATGTGAACTCGTACCGCTATAACTCGGAGTGGTACTCGAGTGAAAGGGTGGCCAAGAAATGATCGATAAGGGCAGCCTCGGGGAGGAACGCCATGTCACAAATGAGGCGGGCGTCCTAAACGACCTGAATGCGGCGATCCAGGCCGGCAGCTCCACCAGAGTCGGACCAACGTGTGGTGACGACACGCTCGAAGGCGTCATTCACGTCGTGTCGGGCTCTGAAACGATCCTTGAGGAACGCCTGGAAATCCATGAAGGTCGGGGTCCGACCCGCGCGGAGGGAGTGCGCGTAGAAATCCTCCCAGGCCTCGAAAGGACCGTCACGCAGGCGCGTGGAGAGGTGACCCACCCACGTGTCGGGTGTGGCGCCCATGAGCTGGAGCGTGCAGGTGGCAGACTGCAGCCACCGAGACACGCGTATGCCTGTACCGTCATACAGGGCAATGTCCGACAAGCAGACGAGTGGTGCGCCACCATTTTGGCGGCGAGGGGATCGAGGAGCAGAGGCCTGTGCCACGGTTGAGTAAGTCGGCGCAAATCCTGGAGAAAGGGGCGCAACTGATTGTGCGCCCGGGCCGCATGGGGGAGCGGCGGGGGCGACACCAGCACGCTGCGACTCGGAGGGAGGTGCGGTAAAAGAGGTCGCAACAACCACGGGAGTATGAAGAAGGTAGGATGGGGCTGGATAGGGTGCAGGGCGAGGGAAGCGAGTCTGCATGGGAGGAAGAGTAGAGGAAGGAGGGGGTGCACCCGAAGGCGCGACCACCTGTGAGGGTGGGGGTGGCTGAAGGCGTAAGAGGGCGAGGTCGGCCCGGATCTGGGCAAGCTCATCCTCGAGACGTTGGACGTAGATCGTGCGAGGAGTGGCAAGAGGATGAATGGGGGAGGTGGACGCATGAGCGGCGCGGGGCATCCCAAAGGGGAAAGAGCCAGGTGGCACTGCGGTCGTGCGAAGGGGAGGGAGAAGGGGGGCACCTGGAAAAGTTGAGGCCGTGGTGGCGGGTTGTGGTCCCGTGGCTGTGGTGACCGGAGTCTGGGCGGGTGCGCCCGTAGACTGAGGGAGAGCCACTCGTGGCGGCCGTCGAGCTAGGGGGGTGGACGGTCACCAAAATGGCCGGGTCAGGGGCAGTGGAGGAGGAAGCTCCACCGTGACCACCCCGTCGGAGGGCTGGGGACCCGGACTGGGAGCCAGGAGAAGAGAGAGAGTCAGGAGATGAAGGACAAGCATCGTCCTGGAGTTGTTGCACGCTGACGGCAAGGGTCGCCACCTGCGCCTGTAAGGGCGCGAGGATCGTGAGTTGTGCCTGAATGGGCGCGAGGAGGGAGGTGAGGAGGGTGTGCAGATCCCCCTCGGGCTGCTGGCCCTGGACCGCCGACACGAGTGTGGAGCCCAGTGCCGTGGTCGTCGCCACGTCGGCGGCGTGTGACACCAAGTCGGCCATAGGGAGGTGACGGGCCGGACTGGAGGGGGCCACAGGAGGTCCGCGTGAGCGGAGGGCGGGGTCCGCGGTAGAAGGCGGCGGATGGCGCTAGCAAGGCTAGCGCGGGCGCCGTCAAAGGGGGAGGGGTGGTTCGGGTCCAGGGTGCCCGAAGAGGACGGGGAAGTAGGGGGGTTTGAAAAACCCTAAACCTTATAAAAACCCTAAGAAAACCCTAACCGAAGTTTGAGTGGTTAGGGAAGGGTACCGGTGACCTAATCAAGAAAATAAAATAGCAAGCATAGGGGGGGAAGGCGGGAGAAAAATAAATAAACAGTGAGATTTCGAGAGAAAATAAAAATAAATAAAAAATAAATCAAATAAATAAATAATAAAAAAATTAAAGAATTAAGGAAAGAAAATATGAAGGGAGAAATAATATTTATTTTTTTAGAATTTTCGGCAGCATTTCCCTACCCCCCATGGGGTCAAGAATGTGCCAAGGGGAAAGGAGAGACCAAGGTAAGCACACTAGGTTTCAAGATGCCGTAAATTAAAAATTTTAGAAAATAAATAAAGAAATAATAAATAAATAGATAAAAAAATAAATAAGTGGGTGAGGAGGTGGAGAGAGATGGTGTATCTGATTTTTTAAAAATTTTGGCAGCATTTCGTTACCCCCATGGGGTCGAAGTGTGCCGAAAAAGACTAAGTAAGAGAAAATCAGAAAATTTCGGCAGCACTTCGTCACCCCCACGGGGTCAAAACGTGTGCCGAAAGCAAGAGAGACTAACACCTAATCAAATTTAGGGTTGCCGTAAAGAAAATCAAATTTTCACAATAAAGAAGAAAATGAAATAAATCAGAAAGTCAGAAAAGAGGGTGGGGAGTAAGATAATTCGAATTTTTTTGGAAAAGAGAGGAAATATAAATCAAGAAAAGATAAAAAGAAGAAAAAGGAAAAAACAAAAAATTTTGAAATTGGGGGGAAGGGGGGTGAAAAGGTGAAGGAGAAAAAAGAGAAATAGGTGGGAGAGAGAAAAAAATGGAAGTGGGAGGTAGGGGGATTATGTGGTGGTAGTTGGGGGAGAGGAGGGAAAGAGAATGAGAGAGAGGGATGGGGAAAGGTGGGGAGGGATCAAGAAGCAAAGAGAAAAGGAGGAGGAAAGAAAATAAAATAAATGAAGAAAAGAAGGTAAAAGAGTGGGTGGTGGGAAAAAAGGTGGGGTGGGGAGAGGGTATGAGTAAGAGGAGAGAGAAAAGGGAGAGAAAGTGGGTTAGTAGGGAGAGGGGAGAAGTGATACCTGGCCCTTGGTGTCTCCAAGGGCACAAGGTGTACCAAGACCAGGAGGGTCTTGGCCTTCGCTGCAGCAAGCCAGCTGGAGGAGAGAGGGGGCTGAGATCTTGATCAGCCCCTAGCAGTTCTGCAGATTTGCAGATCTAGGGTCTGCTGTGTGAGTAGGCCCTCACCACTGTAGAGCAGCCCCCAAAGCGGGGGGGCTTCAGTTCCACCACAAGCTGCCACGTGGCAGTAGAGATGGCCACGTGCACAGGCAGCAGCAGCTAACGGGGGGGGGGGAGCAAATAGCAGCCCGGGCGCTGCAGATCTGCTCGCCCGGGGGAGGAGAGGGGGGGGTAAATAGCTGGCACACAACTGTTCAACACCAGTGTGCCACTGTATATGACCATATACACACTGTGGTGAGTGTGTTATGGCAGCAGTATACGCACACGCAAGCCCAGTAGCTGCCTGGGTTCAAACCCTAGGCAGGGCTGCCCCCTAGCCCCCTTGTTGTTTGTGCTATAGCTGGAGATACCCCTGAACAGGATCCGAAGGCACCATGACATTCGAGGGTTACAAGTCGCTGATGACAAAGAATGACGATCGAAAGCCCTAGTTGACGATCTCTTCATTGTGTCAGAGAACTCCATTGTATCCTTGGGAGCAGTCAAGGAAGTGCTAATGGAGTATTCACAACTGTCGGAAGCAATAGTAAATTGGAATAAGTCAACTTACCTGCTGCCAGCTGGCTGTATACTGCAAGTGGAGTGGGGCATGCAGCGCGTGGATCCGGACAAAGGGGAACGCTTTTTGGGGGTCCTAGTGAGCACACAGTCAATGTGAGTTGTACAGGGCTCTCTGATTCACCAACGTGTGGAAGCACGTCTCGGAGGTTGGGATACAGCGGGACTCTTATCCCTATTTGGTAGAGTTATATTTATCAATGTTGCTTTATTCTCACTCATCTGGTTTGTTGGAACAGTCAAGGAAATCACAGGCCCAACACTCACCAACATCAAAAGATCTGCCGCAAAATTTATCTGGAATCCTAGAGCGAAGAAAGAGGAGGGGTTCTTGGTAAAAGTGGCGTGGGAATGAGTGACGTTCCTGAAGGAGAAAGGTGGACTGGGACTATTGGACCCGCAGAAGAGGAACCAGACTCAGTTGAGGATGTGGCTGGCGAAAATAGCGCAGTCGCACTGCGAGGAAGATTGTATTTTGCTAGCTGAGAAAATTTTTATGAGAGAACGGTGTCTTACCAAACGGAAAGATGTTTGGGTTTGCTTTTTTGTGAGCTCCATGTTGAAGAAGCTGCTTACATCTGCGCTCTGAGAAGCCGTCAGAAGGGCCTGGGTGAAACTGCCTCCAGAAGAGAGGACCCCCCCACAGACAACTGAGGAGGTCTTGCAACAATGTCTTTTCGATAACCCCTGGATTGTGGATGAACAGGGCTCCCAAGTTTCGGCAGGTACAGAACCAGCAGCCTTCAGTAGGGCATGGATCAGAAAGGGTGTGTCTAAGATTGTTGATCTGTGGTCGGCTCTGCTAGGTAACTGGAGACCTTATGCGGAGATCCATACTAAGCTCCAGGGTCTCAGAAGGACTGAAGAACACTGGAGAGCAATACTTAAGAGCATACCGGAGCAATGGTCCCAGCTCCTGGGTCCAGAGGGATGGGACCCGGTGGGAACCTGGTATCATCCTGAACTAGCATTGAGTGAAGAGGTGGTCTGGAGACTGCAGGGGCTGACGCAAAGTGGGTTCAGAGAGGTTCAGAAGTGGAAGGTGGACAGGCGGACTGGGGACCTGCAGCGAATAGGAGAAGAAGTGATCAGACAATGGGAGAACCCCCAACAGATCAGGGTAAGAGAAAAGCCAAATAGAGAAGGAGAGATTGAGTCTGCGACCTGGATTGGACAAACCCTGCTGAAACTGCTTCGTATTGACCCTTGTGCATGGAGGTGGGCTGGGAACGAACGGGATCTGTTGAACATGACGGTGGAGAGTCCTATTGGCTGGCGGACTGCAAGTCGAGGTCCACGGTAATGGTAGCCATTAACAGATGGGGGGTAATGTCCTATGAATTTTGCAATACAATGTATCACTTTCCAAAAAAAAAATTCAAAAAAAAATGGTAGTTGTTTCTTGTGAAAATTACATCTGTTCCACAAATGGGAATACCCTATACACAGTCCCAGCGCACAACTCCCGTCTATACTAGGGAAATGGCCTGTGGAAATTATTTGTATACCTGGGACTGAGGTGGCCCAAGGTTAGTAATGCCAAATTGCAGCTAAACCCAAATCTATGAGACTTTTAAACCGGCCCCTAAAGTGGCCGCCCCTAATTATTTGTTTCTTGTGAATGGTGGGCCAAGTACTGGTGGTTTAAAGTTGGATAGGGTCCAGGTATACATGGGAATTGGGCGCTGGGACTGGGTATAGCAGTAATTCCCATCTATAAATGGGATACACATGCAATTTCCCCTCGTTGATTTTGTAGGCCATCTCGGTGTGCTGTGGTGCAGAGCTTTGGCATAAATGAGAAAAAAAAGTGTGCCATATGGGAAAAAGGCTCTGGTGGTAGAGGTGCGTTCTGGCTCTGGAAGAGGTGAGGATAGAAGGGGTGGAAATCATTGAACAAATCCAGCAACAGGCACAACTCTCTTAAGAAGATGGTCTGACACGAAGTCACAACTGGATCTTTTCACACAAACCGCTGATATTAGGAGAGTGATCACAACATTTTGCCTGGACTGGTTGGGAGGAGAAAGGGAAGGATGGGTATCAAAGGTCACATGGGGAGGGGCCAGGGCTGGTGGACCACGAGATTTGGAAGACATGAGGGATTACAAGTTAGTGTTCAAAGATTGGATCCATGTGGAACCCTCATTCCCTCTGCGTCCCCCCTCAGATTTCCCGGACCCCTTTCCCCCCCACGCTCTCTCCTTGTCGGGAATTCTGGCCTAAAAAGATGTTTTAGAAAGATGTTTTCAAATTGACCCTGGGGCAGGCAAGGAGACGAAAGGAGGCTCCACTGGTGCCCCCCAGTGGCTCCTTCCGCTTCTTTTGCATGGCACCCAGGTAGGCACTGGGACACTGGACTCGGTTTCTAGCTAGCATGGACTCAATAGGGCTTAGGGGAAGGGAGGAACTAGCACGTAGCTGTGTATCTGGCGCCAGATTCAGGGTGAAGAGGTTCCCCCTTCCTTCCAGTGTTATGCTCAGTCAATCCCCTCGATCCCAGGGTAATCACTGCTGGCAGGAACACCCCATAACTGTTTTCTGATGTATTCCGAGTTCAATCTGTATAAGGGACGTTGGACCCGCTTTCCAGCAGGTGATGCTCCCCACCAATAGATGGAGCCTCTCCCCAGCTGCTAGCGGTGTCTGCTCATATCAGCACCACTAACACTTGTGGGGGAGCGTGTTAAAAAAAAAAAAAAAAAAAAACCACATTCGTAGCTTAGGGAAATTATCGGCTCCAACGGAGACTCCACATGCAAATTTGGTGGTTTAGGGCCCCGAAGGGTGGGGGGGAAACATCCCAGGGCCAATCAGAGAGTGGCTGCCCCACGAAATAGTTTCCCAAACTAGACACAAAAAAATGAAATATTGCACGTCTATCATGTCATGTAACAGTTGACCAAACTCGGCCATTCATTCCGACAGTACCCCTAAGAGCTCCCCTACGTGGGGATGCAGCCATTCGGGGCGCATGTTTTATGTTCTAGACAATAAGTTTGGCAAAGGTCTTATAAAGTGGGGGATGGGCAGCCTTCCGGATTTGGTAGGCTAAGGGCCAGAAGTTGCGAAATGCATTCCTCATACCTAGAAGTGCATTCCTCATATAGGCTTGCAGTAACATGTTTAAACCACCAATACTTCCGCAAGTTGCACCTTGTATACGACCAGCAAAATAAAAAAAACATGGCATTTCCACTTGACTGAATTTGTACCAGCACCCCAGACCAGTTCACGCCGAAAGTCGCAGCCGTATATGAGTAGTGACTTTGGGAAGTGCTGGTGGTTTAAACCACCAGTACCTTTCTCAATTATTGATGCCAAGCCTAAAAATGTTATGCGCACGCTGAGCCTGAAAGTGAACGGTACCGGCACCATCCGATCTTATGAGATGAATTGGCTCCGCTGGGACTTCATCATGAAAGGCGGTGAACCTCCGTTAGGGAACGGATGCAGATTGGGGCAGCGGTGTATTCTTTTTATTTTTTATTTTTTTTTTGAAAGCCCAGGTTGTTGTAGAGGTGAAATACTGGACCAATAACAGCTATCCACAGTACCCGGCCACTCGGTTGTCCAGCTGAATCCCTCTGAAGACCCCACCCACCCTTCCTCTTATCATTTTTTGCCCTGGCGCACCCCCACTCCTCCTGTCCAACCCTAATGTTAACCACCCGGGACCATCACCCATTGCCGTATTGGCAGGGTGACCTGACCAGACAGCGGTTGCAGGCACCCGGGCTAGGCAGAGAGACCTACCCCCTGATCATGATCAGCCCTGGTTGAAGTAGACTCCGTGCAAGCCCGATAGGTATGAACATGCTACTACAGGTCTTCATGAGGGTGCACAGTGTTACGTTGTATTACTATTATTGTGTTTTTTTTTATGGCAGAGAGTTGGGGATCCTTCGTTCCCTCGTATATTCCTCTAGCCCGTTCCGGCCCCGCGGTAAGGTGCAGTATCCCCTGACACCCCCAACATCCCGTACTAAGGAACTGCTATGCCAACCTCAACCCTACGCTACATACTAGGAGGATAGCCAACCCTGAGTCATATGTGTATTGCAGTGTTCTATTGTGTTGATGGTAGAGAGCTGGGAATCCTCTGTTCCATCGTATATCCCTGGAGCCCGTTCCGGCCCCGCGGTAAGGTGCAGTATCTCCTGACACCCCCGACATCCCGTACTAAGGAATTGCTACTATGCCAGCCTCAAGCCCTAAGCTACGTACTAGGAGGATAGCCAACCCTAGGTCGAGAATCATGGACTGCATCATGGACTTTGTGTATCGACCCTTGGAGAGTCGTTGATAGTGACGGTAGAGAGTTGGGGATCCTCTGTTCCATTGTTCCAGCCCCGCGGTAAGGTGCAGTATCCCCTACACCCCCAACATCCCGTACTAAGGAACTGCTATGCCAGCCTCAAGCCCTAAGCTACGTGCTAGGAGGATAGTCCACCCTAAGTTGTGAATCATGGACTGTATCGTGAGCTATGTGTATGGACCCTGGAGAATCGTTGATAGAGAGAGTTGGGGATCCTCTGTTCCCTCGTATATCCTTGGAGCCCGTTCCGACCCTGCGGTAAGCTGCAGTATCTCCTGACACCCCAGACATGTGACGCGCCAGCTTCCGGACCTGTGCCATCTTCCACCCACTTCCTCTCCCCCCCCCCTCTCTTTTTCAATTTTGGTGTCTTGCAAACAAGCCGACAGGGCCTCTCTTTTTGAATTCATGTACATTGTTCGTTTTTCTCGGGACCTTCGTCATTTTTGGATCGGTTCTTGGAATTTCATCTTTTGCAATTCGGAAATGCATGGGAATTACGCGCGCCTTAGCGAGCGCGCTATGAATTTGGGTCGACAATTAGAAATTCCGAAATAAGTGGAGCCTCCCCTCCCCGCTTCCCTCGCTACCTTCGACGCTCTCTTCTTCTCGCTCACGCTCCTTTCTCTGTAACCGTTTTCCATCTCTCCTTCGCTTCGCGTGCCTTTTCTCTTTTTTCATCGTCTGAATATTGGTTTCGTTCCGCGCTATCCCTCACGCTCTTCTTCTTCCCGCTCTAATCTTCGCGCCTAAATACTCTGCCAACTCCCTCTTCCTTCCCTCTAGCCAAGGAGACGTGCCGTGTAAGAGGGAAATTCCTATTACGCGACGATTCTGATTGGCTACGAATGGGATCCAAAGGATCGATATGGCTTTCGTCGGGCGAGCATCCCCAAACCTTCCCCTACCCCTCCCTACCTGAGTCCTAATCTTTCCTAGCATCTACCTCCTTTTCCGCAACTATAAATTCTGCAAGCGCTCCCGAAAATCTCTCTCTCAACTCGTCGGCCAGCTTCTGGGAAGCAGTGGCTAGATGGTGTGTGTAAAGGCGAGTCGAAGAATCCTGACGGGCGGGCTGTCATCTTGTCGACCGTGCGCTAGATCGCCCGACGGATTGGGGGATCCGGGCAAGACCGTACAAAGACTAAGTCGGCGGGGTGACGATCGCTATGTCGGAGTAGCACGTGCCACGTGGTGGCCAGGATCGTCAGTGCTGGTGTGAGGTTCGAATTGGAAGTTAAGTGAATACATGGCCCGGGGCCATGATGGAATTCTATGGCGGATGTGCCCCCTTTCTCTTGAATCTATGTTTTTTTAGTGTGAGTTTTGCTCGCACGACATTAAATTAAAGTTTCTCGCTGAGACCACCGGACCTTCTTGCGTCCTTATCTTTTGCTCTCTTTCCCCGTCCTACACCTCTCCTCCCTCGTAACCTTCTTTAGTCATATCTCATGGATGAGTTATGGTGATTTGTCTCTTCCTACTTTGATATGTGTGCGCAATGGACTGTGCTTGAGACTTTGTTATGCATGTCTAGGATGATTATGAGTTGATCGGTTGAATGTGAAATCAGGTTGAGCATTGTGTCGACTGAATGATTAAGACGAATCGTTGCGCCTGTCTTGGTTACCATATGGACTGACAGCCCCAACCTGGTCGGGCGCCGACTTCCCGAACTTCCCCCGTGACCGTTCCCGTATAACGAGAACAGGACACGTGTATGCGAGTGGGATGTACGAGAAGTCGTCGCTCAGATAGGTGGGTGTTACTTCTTTCCCCCAGAAACCCAGTATTCTGGATTCGTCAGTGCGGGATTTGTCATTGTCGATACGCACTTTCTGCCTTATTCGTTGTTGTTACCATTTAAGGAGTTGATCGTCATCCCGTGGACTGTCGTGGAACCTCATTGGCCTTACATTCTGTGCAGCGACTGTCGTCGCTTTGAGCGTTACCGCGCTAAGGGCTTCCACTACCGCACATGTGGCGATGACGATCATAAGGAAAAAGCCACTCGATTGAGGCCCTCCACGTCGGATTCGGAGTTGTGTAGCGAACGCCGACAGTACCGCATCCGCAAACGGGATACGACGTGTGTACCTGCCCCTTTTCACTTGAAACGTAGAGCAACAGCTTGCTGGGAAGTTCAGCGATACTTTTTGGATTGAATTTTCCATAGGCGCGAGTCCCGCGCGCGCCTTTGCCTCCCTTAAAACCCGCGCAGCGACGAACCTTCTTCTTACTACAGTCGGACCAACGTGGGGGGATTTTAGTTATGTCTGTGTCCCCGCACTCAATTTTCCAAAAATCCTTGGCAACCCCCATCTTTGCTACATTTCCCGGGCCCCTTTCCGCAAGCCAAAACACTCCGACCGGAAAGCAGCGCAGGGCGTGAGGTTGAGCGTCACAGACATCCCGTACTAAGGAACTGCTGTGCCAGCCTCAACCCTTAAGCCACGTACTAGGAGGATACCCAACCCTAAGTCGTGGATCATGGACTGTATCTATTGACCCTGGAGAACCTTGTGTTGCATGATAAACTGTGAGAGCTGGACAATCCTCTGTTCCCTCGTATGTCCYTGGAGCCCGTTCCGGCCCCGCGGTAAAGTGCAGTATACACCCCCGACATCCCGTACTAAGGAACTGCTATGCCAGCCTCAATCCTTGACTACGTACTAGGAGGATGACCAGCCCTGAGTCATAATCTGGTATCGAACATAGGACCTCATGTGACTTGTGCAAATGACCTAACCTGTTGACATATAATGTGAAGTAGTATGAAGCTGTGCTCTGCTGGGCTCGAGTAAACCAGACTGTACAAACCACCCAACAGTCGCGTGGCCACCCATAGACAAAGGACATCAAGATACCCTACCATCGCCCAGTCCAGACA
>BFEA01000258.1:2025301-2057930 GCA_003427395.1 Chara braunii | reverse complement strand
CTACCCTCGAGTAAACCAGACTGTACAAACCACCCAACAGTCGCGTGGCCACCCATAGACAAAGGACATCAAGATACCCTACCATCGCCCAGTCCCGACATACAACAATCGTGAGCTACCCCTTGGGTGGTGCGCAAGCAGTGTCTGTAATAGCTAACCTGCGTCATCCCAAGGGGGTGTGTGTCCAGCCGTGCGTCAAACTAACGCCCTGCCGATGTCCATGCGCAAGGCTGCGGATTTGAACCCACAACCTCATACCACAATGCGCGTTTCCAACCGGTGCTCTAACCACTGAGCTACATCAAGGTGAGAGGGTTTTGCAGGGCCGTCGGCCCCTGCCGCACGGGTGGTAGGCTATTTCCTCGGGTTTGCAGAAACACCATCATGGTAAGAGTTGTGTTCTTGGTAATGGTGAGGGCAGGCAGCGGGGCAATCTACCCTGAATTGCGAGGAGCTGGGTGGGTTTTGTGGGTCCGTGTTTGCAGTTGGCCTCTCCTCCTCAGATCCTGGGTATGGCCATAATTTTGCCTGGGCATGTACACAATTTGTGCATTCCGGTAGTTGGTTATAACTACAATTTTGCAATACCAACCTGGGTCAACCTCGGTCCTGGGCATGCCAACAATTTCCACCAACCATTTTGTGTGTATAGACACAAGTTGACGCTGGGACTGGGTATAGCCGGTATTCCCATCTTTAACTTCCTCATGCGTATAGAAAAACGTCGCCACCGCCGCAATATCTTTCATCTCAAAAGACCCAATAATCTCATTAGTAAACACCTCTTTTGTCTAAACTATGAAACCTTCATCCTCAAGTTTTTTCCTTTTACACCTTTTTTTTCCCTTACTGTGTCTGAACCGAATTGCTTTACGCCCGGAGAAGTCATCGCAGGTTGCGCATCTCGAGCCAAAAGGTGACTCCGTCGAAGGTCATCCTATCGGTAATTTCGAAGCGGTTAGCATGGATCTGTTCGCGAAACTCAATGTCATCAAACGGACCTTAGGGGGAATCATAATGCAAGGTAAGTCTGAGGTACAACCATCTAACCTGATCATCGAGCCCATAAATCATTCCCAGATCAACCCAATATGAGCGCTAGGTTTGAACAAAACTAGGCTCAACGATCTGTAGATGAGTTCAGGTAATAAATAAATAGGTTTGTGACAGGTTTTTCATTGTGCCATAATTCATTCTCAAATCTCTCTCAGAAGGTAACACTACGGTTAAATCGTAAACCATACGACTAACCCATTCTAAGTTCAATCTGCGCCTTCCCGTCTGAACTAGGTATCTTGTGGCAACCTCTCGGCTTGGAAATAACACGACGACAGAAAGTACCGTAGACATCTGAAAATAAAATACGATTGACCTTCATAAGCTGCTATGTCAGGACAAATCCACATAAGTTTTTTTTTATAACTCTCTGTTTATCCAATTTATTTGCCGCCTTTGATTAGTAATTTTGACGCCTATCTCCCTTGAGCCTCTGTCATGACCTCACGTTTCTTATGGCACGAGTCTCCCACGATGGAGACGCCTACATGCGCTCCGTACCAAACTTGTGTTAAAACAGTCTGAGTTTTTTATGGCATCAACCTTTCAAGCCGAAGGTGGCTCCTGGAGTGTTTATCTGAAGGGTCTGCTAGTTCAGTCCTTTCCCCGTGTACGATTGTGGAGAGACCAACTCTGACTCCTACCCGTCGTGCGTCCCACTCCCTAGGAAGTGGTCTGGGGTACTCCTCCTCGGCCGAGCTAAAGACTCGGATCCCAAAAGTCGGGCGGTCTCTACCGAATCGGCAAAGTACCCACCAATTAAACGGTTCACTTCGGATCGATAACAGGGTCGGCTCCTAAAGCAACAAACCCTCGCCCCAAAATTTCTCCTAGAGCGAGGAAGCCCTCAGGTTTAGAGCCAAGTTGACTGCCCTAACCTCCTACGTGGGAAAACAACTTAGACGAAACTGAGGTTCAGAGGACGAGGAGAATCACGTCTCGTTTGGACAGGAACATATCGAGAAGGCCTTCGGGATAGAAAAGGGAACCTTGGGGTTAGACTAGGCTCATTCATTCCTTTTCTTTTCCCTTTTGTTATTGAGTTTTTTTCCCGGCCCTCATTACTGTTTCCTCAAAAGGTCAGTTTGGTCACTTGACCAACAAGTGAAAACAATAAAGAGAAGGGTAGGAAAACATTCACTTTTCTCATCTCCATATTTGACAAAATTCGAGTTTCTTTTCTGCACCCTTCCCTTTTACCTACCTGCTCGATCCGTTCCGTCGACAACGTGGGAGGAGGTTGGAGGCCAAACAAACAAACAAACAATCCGTGGATTCAATTGGACCCCCCCCCCACTCAATGTCTTACACAAACATGTCCCAACAAACTTTTCTCCTATTTATCTTTTTCTTCAACACAAAAAAAATATAGAAGGGTTAAATAGCGTGTGGGCACACACAAAGTGTGAGAGGATCCGAGTCAACCATTGACCTTGAGTAGAAGTAGTATCAAGCATGTCTCGGCTTACTCAAGAAAACCAAGAAAAATAAATACGGCTTGCCAAAAAAAAAAAACGCAACCCTAAGTCTTAGGCCAACCACCAGCCCCAATTCGTTCTTCATTTCACGCCCTGCACACGACAGACTCAAGCGTGAAGATGACGAGTCACACACGTCCCCAAAAAACTCCATTGGTCCCACGTTAGGGCCAACTGCTCCCAAATGGTGCCAACCGATCCTAGGTGGTCCCACACTATCTCCTCCAACACCTGAAAATGTCGCCTACCAAAATCGCTTTCACCACGCCTCGCAAAAAATAAAACACACAAGTTCTCACTCTGCCGACACTGTCGGTTCTGCTCACGTGCTCCGCTGGTCCCAAAAGTCCCACTTGGTGAAAGCCAAATGACTCCACCACCGTTGACGCGCGTATACCAAAAAAACGGTGTGTGGTTCCACCTTGATAAGCCTGACCCAACACGCAGGCTATCGCTGACACCTCCACTTCAATTCACAAAGTCGACTAGCACAAATAAACCATAGGTTTCGCTGCTCGTCGTGCCGCCGCAACAGTTTCACCACTTCTTACCCCTCCAATAACATTGACGACAAACCCCTCGACAAAAAAAAAAAAACAGAATCTTCCCTCCACGTGGTGCCACCCGACGAGCCATAATTTCGGCAGGATAACGCTATAAAAATTATCGCCGTCGATGCATAAAACAATCCGCAGCATATTCCCATAAAAGTGAAAAAACAGTCTGCCGCAACCCAGTCCGTCGATACGTCTACAGGCGGGGCTATAACGTTTACTGCTCCCGCTCAAATTTCACTGTCAAATTAATAAAACTTGGGTCCTGGACAAAATCTAGGCCCAAAGTATACCTTTGTCATGCCGCCTTGGTCCCACAGAGTCCCTAGGACCGTCCCACCGGACCAGTTCCAGCCAGAGGAAAATGAAGCAGAGAGCTCCCTACCTCGGCTAGGACTATGGTCGTCCTCCTACTCCTTTCAAGTTAAAGCTCCACTGCAGACCTCCAGCCTCCTCCCACGTCGTCTTCAACAACCTGTCCAGCAGCCCAGCAACACTCGAGTGTGTTGTCACACACTGGCAGTATGGGTGCTTCTGTGTGGCAGTTGGGAACATTTGCCTTTCTTATAGTGGCTAAGGAGTGTTGGTCGTCACTCCAGCCCCTTACACAATCGCGGGCTCACAGTGACCTGACCAAGATCAAAAGCTAATTGTGACCGCACGACAGACAACCTTAGTGGGGGCAATTTCCTTAACTACTTTATTTTTCTGTTTCTTTTATTTATCGAAACTATCTCGGAATTTCACAAGATAGCTGAGATTCTGACATTTTCAAAAATGTTTTTCTTTTGTTTTTCTGATAAGGGGTTTGAAAGATACAACCTCTTTCAATTTGAAGTATACCCAGGGAAGATACATCAAAGAAAAAGCTATACTTAGCATTTTTTCTCCACAACCCTTCTATTTTCAGGCTCCCTCTAAAAGCGGGTGTTTGACAGTTATCTCTGGCAGTTTTTACCAAAGGTAGCACCTTGTGGGGATCAGTGTCCTCATGAGGATGCAGTAAAATAAAGAAAAACAAACAAAAGAAAACTAAAAATAAAACTAACTCTAACTACAATGCACATGACCCTTACCTTAGCCAGGTGCATGTTGTTGTAGCCAATCCCCCTTTCTTTTCCCTCTGCCCTCCCCTAAAAATGGGGAGGGCAGTTGTTAGGTTGGGAGTGGTAGGACCTCCACCTCTCAACTCCCTTTTTTTTTCCCCTCTCTCTTTGACCTTCCGAACCCCCTCCTTCCTTCCACACGTACGACGTGAGCCATAGGATCTAAGATCCTGCGGCCATGAATATTTATGTCGAACACAGTGGGAGCCATTGTGCTCACACACAACCCAAAACGACGTTTTTTCTCCCAACCACGAGACACAACTGCCTTGGTTTCCTTTCTCTCACCCTCCTTTTTTTTGTTTTTTCCCCAAATGAAGCGCTACAACTTGTTGTAGTCTGTCCCACCTCTCCGCCCTCTCCCCCCCACCCCCTCGTCTCCCACTTTCAACGTCCCCCATACGACTGAGAAACGGCGTGGGGAAGGAAGGAAAAAAAAAAAAAAAAAAAACCTGACCTGGGGATGTTTTAGCATCTCGTAGCACCCACACGTCAGAGTCGTTAAAGCAGACGAATAATCTGCTAGAGCATGGAAAGATACATCGTCATTTTTTTATTTTTATTTTTCTGTTCATGCGATGGGGCAGTGGAGCGTTGCCCCATCTGCTCCTCGCCCGTTGCAACTTCCACCCCCTTGAGATGTTGAAACACAGGCCGGAGTTCGACTCCGAGTGCCAACAGCCATTGGCGCCCTTGCCAATACCTTCCATATTTAACAAGAGACAAAATCCGTGCTGGAAAGCGGAGAGATACACCGCCATGGCTTCTACCTTTGGTTCTTGTGGAGAGGGCGGAGGGACGTCCATTTCATGTACCACGTAAGGGAGGGGGAAAAAACAAGAAAAAAAAAAAACGAAAAAACAAACTCATGCCCCAGTCTACCAGAGTGGCCCAGGGTCACTTGCTTGGCGGGGCAAAAACAAATAAAAATAAAATAAAATAAAAATAAAAAATAATTATTATTTTTTTTTGTTTTTTCTAAATTTAATGAAGAATTTTGATGCGACCCTTGAGCAAAAGTTGTTCAGTTTATTTTTCTGCATAACACTTTTTTTTCGGATGTTTTGAAATTTATTTTTTTGTTTTTGTTTTTGGTGGGACCTTCCCTCGTCCTTGCATGGGTTGGCCACCCTTGACCCGGACGGCCCAGCTGGTAGCCCAACTCACGCCATGAAAACGGTCGTCAGTTCCGATCCTTTAGGGGTTATAAGCACCGATCAGAACGGCGCGATACTTGGAGCGTCGTTCTAATCAACTTTTTTTTTTCGTTTAGACGTTGGCTTGAGCCAACGGCTCCCTCCCCCTCATGTTGCCTTGTCATAATACTGACCGCAGTTCGATTCCCAAACTCCTAAAAAAAAAGGATTTTTTCTTGGTTTATGCATGCCATCCTTGCGCAGGGGCCATGCAATCTGTGAGAACAATTTCGGCCACATGATCTTGGTGATCACGATGTCGGAGCGAATACCCTGACAAGGGTATCCGCTCTGGTTTTGCAAACGACAGGGAATAAAGTTCGGGTCAAAATAGGTTGTGCAAGGCACAACCACGTTTGGGACTTACCTTGGCTAAGATGGAGGGTATGTGGGCGCGCAGATTTAAAGCGCGCGTGTGATTCCTCCGTTTGATGGTGCAGCCGGCATAGTTGACCGGCCTGATTCTTGCTATAGATCATGATAAGGGATAACAGTGTTGTCTGGGATCGGCACGTTGACCGGGGGTAGGCTAGGGGCGCGAGGCAGACAATGATGCAAGTTTGACAAGCCTGCACGGAGGCCTAGCGGCCGCGCGCCCAGCTGTAGGTGGGAACGAAGGCCCGAGCAGTGTTATTGGGTTTAGGCGCGGCACCACACCACCTTATATGGGTTTTTTCGCATGACAAACCCAGGCTTGGGCTTAGCCCTATAGGTTACAACACTGGATTATTACGGCGGAGGTACGGGGTCCAAGGCCAGCAGGCGGTGACGTGGGAGTTGTGGAGCGACTGAGAGGTTGAGGGGTTGAGGGTCCCACGGGACTATCCCCCTCAATTTTGCTGGGGGAATCTAAAACGCTGGCCGCTTGTCTTAGAGTTTCAGATTTTTTCTTTTTTTATGTTGTTTATTATTTTTCTTTTTGTGATTCGTTTTTGATCTATGTAGGCTAGTAGCCGGTTTCAAGTCCGAGCTTAGGGTCCGGGAGCGCGATCATGGTGGGTAGGCATATGAGTGAATGGGATGCAGACCGCGCTCAAGCCTGAGTAAAAGGGGGGGGGCATGATGGTTTCCTCCGGCGGCAGACCCGGGGCAAGGGTCGGGTGGCAGCAGTATTGTGGGGCACTACCCTGATAGAGTCCCTCGGGACATCCCTTAAAATTGGAACGATACAGAGAAGATTAGTGTAGCCCATGGGCGGAGGCGGTCTGCATAAATCGGGGGCCAGCCCCCCGCTGTTTTTTTTATATTGCTTTCGCTCCTCCTCTCTGACCATTTCGAATAGGCGCTCCACTAACCGATGCTGCGTGTTGCGTTAGTCCAAGTGGAAAGAGTGGGAGACCGGAGTGACGGGCGCTGGGTAGGTGGCAAGGCGTGCGGGAGAGCCAGGCGTCGTGCCGAGCCGAAGGCAAAAGGTGTCTGTATCGACCGAAAGAGTGGTGTATGGCTCAACGCGCAGTTGGCATCTACACGGACGACGGGAGCACAAACAGTGGGGAGCGAAGCGCCAGAGAGAGGAGGGGGGGGTGAGACCAGAGAGAAGCAGCTGAACCCGGACGCGGAGCTGCACCAGGTGCATTTGAAGGTTGGAGTGGCGGAGCAAAAGTGGAGAAGGGCATGGCGGAAGCCTAAGCTTGTAGTTTGTTTGTTTCTTATCGGAAACGGTCGGGATAAGATGCTAGGCAAGGGCTTGGGGACATGGCAGATCTGATGCTAGCATCAGATTTGGCGTTCGAGTAGTGGATCGTCCGGGATCAGGAAAGGGGGCTGCGTAAAGAGGTTCGAAGAGGGGCTATGGCAGGGCTGAGAAATGACGATCCGACGCAACCCTTAGTAAGAGCGGGTGAGGGAGGGGGTGTTATGGAGGTATCGATAGTTGGCGGATCTGATGACAAAGTCGGAGTTTAAAATCGGTGTTTGAGGGTGGTGATGCAGGAGTTTGGTGCTGCGCACGGGTAAAAATTTGGAACAGGAACGTATCTACCCGCGTTGTAACGGAGGATTCGTCCTCGGTTTACAAAGAGCGGTTAGCCCGGAGTTGCGTTACCCTCCGTCCGATTGCTCAGCGGGGTTGAGAGCTTCGCCATGATTGCTCATGGCTTGTCCCGATCGTGTTCCTTATCTCGGGTCTCTGTCCATTCGTGACTTTCATCCTCTAGGATTCTGAGCGAACCTGGCCCGGACACCGGCCAGGTACATTCGTTAATCGAGGACTGGGTAGCAGGCGGAACGAGCGCAGCAGGGAAAGGGAAGAGGAGAAGACTTACCTGTCGAACAAAGAGCGGCCGCATCCTCCTCCTCGCAGACTTGACCGTTGTTGACGTGGCCGAGACGGAAGGTGGAAGGGCAGAACCACGAGGTTGAGTTGCGTGACGACTCGACGAGGAGACTGGAGGCTTCCAAGTGGACAGTGCGAAGCTCATCTCATCGGTGAGAGGAGCCCCTCTGTCTCTCTCTGCATATTCTGACTGAGAATCGACGGTGAGTCCTTCCGAGATCTAGTGGCGGATTCTTTCGTTTCTGTCTATTTGAAGGAGTATCGTAAAGCCAGTTACGAAGTTGGAAGATTACCTGGGGGACTGAGGGTTGCTCTCCCTGTTGATCCTGGCAGCGTGAGAGAAACTGTTGATTGGATACTTACCTGGTCGATCGGTGCCGTTTGACTACACTCATTCGGGACTACAGCTGTATTGTTGAAATCCAAAGTCACAGGAAGTGTTGAGTAAAAGATCGCAGGGCCGAAGGTAAGGTAAGAAAGAGAAGAGGGAAGGGAACTCACCTACGTCGTTCCTCCATGCGGGTAGCGGTGTGCTGGGCTGTAGTTGGAAAGGGTAGTCGAGGAGGCGAGGGTGCGAGTCGAGCGGCCTTAAATAGCGGGGGAGGAACCCACCTACCGGACGATGGGTTGACTCAGCTGCTGACGGATGAGACGCTGTTCCCGGCAGTCAATACGGAGAGAGAGGTTATTGCCAGCTGGAAATGCACAGACTGCTACAGTTGTTGAACACTGGTTGTTGGGTTACCTGACAGTGCACGAGCTGTGGTAGACGTTTGAGCACCGTCTTTGGAAGGGTGACATACCGCCACTATGTGAAGCCGCAGGTTGCCTCGGTTGTGCCTCTACTGTGGCAGCTGCTGTATTGTTGCAGATTGTTGAGATTGGTGAGCAGCACTGTGCTGCCGAGCACGTTGGGTCTTGCTGCAGTAGCAACTGTTGCACACTGCTGTTGTCTGCTGCGAGCTGTGCACAGGCCACCGCTACGGGTTGCTGTTGGTTGTGTAGTGGTTGCTACTGCGTATTGGGCACAAGCTGCTGCTGCGGCGGGCTGGGCTCGGACTGCTGTTGTTGACCACCACTGTGGACTACTGCTGCTGTGTCAGTGGACTGAGTACGGACTATTGCTGCTGGCGACTACTACCATGTACTGTGGATGTGTCGGGGAACAGTGCACGAGCAGCTGCTGCTGCGAACTGGGCACAGACTACTTCTGTTACTGTTGACCACCGCTGCTGTATGCTGTTGTTGGCGAACTGCTGCAGTGCCTATGCTGCGTATTATTGCTGGCTGCTTCTGGCCGCATGGTCGGTTGCTGCATGTTGTGCACAAGCAGGCTGCTACTCTCGTTGATTGTGGGCGAGGTGCTGCATCTAAGGACTGTTACAGACTGTTGTGCGGTTGCGGTTGGGCTGAGGAGAGGTGTTGAGGCTCGAGGAGGTGATCAGACTAGACAAGTAGGGGGTTAGTGCTGCGATTTGGGAGATCGTAAGAGGATTGATTTCAGCAATTCGACATCAGCAGTTGAACAAGCTGTTACATTGGTTGCCATTGCAGGACCCTCAGACGAATGAAGGTATCAAGGCCCTCTCCTGGGAGTTGAGTTGTCCCCCTCTTGTATCTCGAGCGTCTGAAACCCCTTATCTTCTGCCTTTCTTACTCTAAGTCTAATCGAGTTCTGAGAGGAAGGCGGCAGGCGGGATTGCAACCCGTAGGTCCGCAGCAAGTCTCTGTGGGGAGTCAGCCCACCGTTTGCGGGAGCTCTGTCGGAACCTAGGCAAGGTTCTGGAGGCAGGGAACCATCAGGTAAACTATCTCTATCTGTATAACCCACTACACCCATGTTTGCCTATCCCCCCGTCGTCTGACGGACGTATGCATGTCCGTCCCTATGATTTTTGTTTTCTGTTCATGACATAACCAAACTAAGTAAAGGAACGCATGTACAATGTCAGTGTCAGTTTCTTTGTCTGACTGAAAGCAGATTGTGGGGTTGCATCTGGGGGAAGGGTGAGAGAAAGGTAGTTTTGCATGAAGTTTGACTGGGTCAACTAAAGGCTGGGCCAGTTCCATAAGTTTGGAAAGGCCCAGTGCTATGTTTATTTTTGGATTGCCTGGAGGGCCAGACATGTTTCATAAGTTTGGGTGGTCTAGTTGCCCTGACTTGTGAGGGCTGATTGTGGTTGACTTTTCAGGGACCAAGCATGTTCCATAAGTTTGGGTGGCTTGGTCGCCTTGGTTACTTTAGGTTTTTGTTAGTTTCTTTAGTTTCTGAATGAGGAGGTCTGAGCATATTCCATAAGTTTTGGTGGCTTAACTTCTTCCCGCTTTGACTTTTGGGAGAAATGAACCAGGCTGAGAACCAATACATATTCCATAAGTTTTGGTGGTCTTGGTCCAACGCCTCGCACATGCCGGAACCGGAAGGTTATAACTTGGTTATACTCTATTATTATATTATTTATGAACAGGCTAGTCAGACAGGGTTTCATAAGTTTGGGTGGTCTGACTATAGCTTATCACCAACTGCAGAGAGTACTAATTAAGAATAAAACTTGTGGTACGAAGGGGCAGACTGAGTCTTGAGCTGAAGATGATCGGCTCAGTTATATGCTACCTCAAAAGACCAAGTGCAGACAATTATATAAATTATGGATACTTAAACAGTTCAAAGAAGTTTGGGTGGTCTAGCTTTATACCCTATATAAATTATGGATACTTAAACAGTTCAAAGAAGTTTGAGCTGAGGATGACCTAGTCACATGCCCAAAGAAGAGAAAAGTTGTTGTGCCCTATGTTTGTGTATACTTCATGGTTGGGCTAGACATGGTCCATAAGTTTGGGTGGTCTAGCTTTATACCCTATGTAAGCTGGGTATAAGGGGATAAATCATTAAAAGACTATGAACTATTGTTTGCTAAGTTGACTTGGGGGTGGTGAGAATACTTACCTTTATGGTTTGGCCAGCATGTGACTGAGTGATGCCGCTGCTTAGTCTAAGTTTCAGTTGATAGGTAGTTGCTTTAGTTGCTCGCCACGTGCTAGGGCCATAGGAGTTACTTTCAATTCCTGCATTTTCTGAGTTAAGTTTATTTTACTTAGATCTATTTGTGCATTTTCTGGGATTTTTTGTTATACTTTGGTCTTGTATAAATCTTGGTAAGTCACTTCTCCTACAGGATGCGCTGCCGAAATTTCTACAAAACCAAGGAGTTAGTCAAACTCTGTCTTTTTCAGAATCTAGTTCTTTTTTTGACTTTTTGACTTAGTAAAAATTTGGAAAGCCTCCCTTTGTAAAGGAAGTGCTGCCCAAATTTTTGCTAGTTCAGGGAGTTGGACAAAATTGGACCTGAGAAAGTCAAAGTCATTTCAGATTCTAGATTTAACTTTGTATAAATCTTGGAATAACACTTTCTCTACGGGAAGCGCTGCCGAAATTTCTACAAAGCTAGGGAGTTGGCTAAATTTTGTCTTAATAAAACTCAGGTTTCATGTTTGAGTTCATATCTGACTTAGTACAAATCTGGAAAGTCTTCCTTTCTAAAGAAAGTGTTGCCCAAATTTTTGCTAAATCGGGGAGTTAGACAAATTTTGACTTTCGAAAATCCAAAAGTTTGATTTTTTTGGCTAGTATAAATTCTGCGATGAGAAGCGCTGCCAAAATTTTCCTAACTTAGAGGAGTTAGATTATATTTCGACAGGTGACGATTTTTGAAGATCCACTCTTTGTAGGGGAGATTATGCCAGAGTCTACCTTTGCTTTGGACACTGCGTACCGGTAGATCCGGGCTTAGTTAAATAGGGTGATTTGAGTGAGATCGTGATATGGAGATTATTCTCCATGAACTTATAGACTTAGCTTGGGGATTGGTCTGTCTTGTGTTACAAGTTTTATTGAACAAGTCGATTCAGGATTTGGGACTAGATTCAGTTTGATCCTACAAGGATCACCTTCTGTTATCACTGATAACATGTCAGTTGCCGATTCGCTGGTTTACGACTCAATTCCAATTCACCCTCAATACTCAACCTAAAAGGCTTTAGCCCTGGTGATTTTATTGTTTTGTTAAGGTTTCACCCAAACTTTTCTTGAATGACCATTTACCAAAGGTACTGAGTATTTAATTATGGTTGGTTGGACAGGAGGCTGGGGCTTGAATGTCTAAAGTGAGGGGTATGAGTACAGAGAGTGGTTGGGGTTGACTCCGTGTAGTGCATGGACTTTGTTGGACTTTTGATGTGATTGCAGRTATRTTCTGTGGTTCGGATTTTGGATTTGACTGCCTGCGATCACACATATACATATGGTTGTGAGGAGCCCCACTGTGATTGTGAGAAGTGATCGTCACATACTTATCCCCATATATATGTATATAAATATATGTGTATCTATGTTGGGAGTTCGCGTGGCCTGAGGGACCCGCGTAGTAAGGGTAAAAGTAGGGGTTGGGTTTAAGAAAAGAGAGGGTAAACCCCATTTTTCGGATTGTATGCTTCTTAATAAATTCTCAGTCGGACGTTGATCCTGGGCCGGGATTCAAGGTCCTTGTCCATGACATCCCAAGTCCTAGGCTCTACATGGAAGGAATTTTCCCCCACGCAGAGCCTATTTGCCTTGCCTGCCGAGACACTCAAGCCGAAGGCCTGAGGTCTCGCGGCGGCTGCACGACTATTCCTTCAGTCGTGCAATATCGTGACGGAGTAGACCCTCACGATACTTCAAGTCTGACACTTGAGTGTCATAAGCGGTACTCGGATCCGCGAGGGACCGCTTGGTCATGGGGACTACATAGTACGTCATCATTGCAACTGCTTCCGTACGCTTGCATTCCGAGTCAATATGAGTAGGCCCTGTGACCTCGCGATTTTATACTAAGTCTCGCACACAAACGCTTATTTGATTCCCGCATTGGATAGTTATGGGATGGCTGCTAAGGGACTAGGAGTGTTGTCGCGTTGTTTGTGTTGTGTCGTTTCGTGCATATGTTGTGTGTGTGTTTTATTTTTATGTTCTTTATAGTGGTGTGCGCGTGGCGTGTGGGATGCGTCCTAGTCGACCGAAGACGAATCGCGCTTGGGACCTCAGCCCCCCGAGATATCGGTTCGCGTGTGGGTCCGATAAAGGCGTAGTACCGCGCGTACCCCCTATGCTACAGCAAACGAGAAACGCCCTCGGCGGTCCACCTCTGCGATAGCAACTGATTAGCTTTCGTACTGTGGATTGGTAGCTCGGCGGGGATACGCCCACCGAAGGGAGGTAACAACTCTCGTAAGGTAGAGGTAAGCCGTACCTCGCGTAGGCCCTATCCTGTCGTAGGGGCTCGCAAGAGGTATGGCTGGCGCACTCGGCTGGAGCGACTTGCGGAAGCTCCATGTATGTATCGCGACAAGGATTTAGACCAACTCCTGCATGACACGGCCGGGAGGGTCCCGCTCTGCCCTCGAGTAGTGTCGAGCCGATGCGCTCGACAACGCGGTCGAAATCGATCGCGCCCCTTGGCTTTCCCATTGGGCTGCTCCAAAAGGAGCTAGCCCAAGTAGTGCAGCATCAGGCTCTATCTTGGTAGCGGCCGGGTGAGAGTCTTATATGTCAACCTACTAGGCTAGCTCTTGTTTCACACCGAACATGAACAACTCTTCATTATGAAAAGCTATGCCCAGTGCAGGCTGCCAGCCAACTGCCTAGCAGACTCCTGTGTGCCCCCACCGTCAAACGAAGTAGTGCAACATCAGGCTCGATCTTGGTAGCTGCCGGGTGAGAGTCTCGTATGTCAACCTACTAGGCTAGCTCCAGTTTCACACCGAACATGAACAACTCTTTATTATGAAGAGCTATGCCCAGTGTAGGCAGTCAGCCAACAGCCTAGCAGACTCCTGCCTACCTCCACTCGTCAAACAACCTACCGTCGACCCCCGAAGCGAGATACCGCCAGATACCGGTATCTGGGCAGCCAGGCTCATCTACCCATCCCGGTGCCGCTTCATAGCTCCCCGCATCGGTCGTGGCATTACGGCTCGGAGCACTCCCCCTCGTGCTTCAAGTTGTCTCCTCACTTCCCACTTTGGGAACCCTTCAGTTTGTGACTCCCCCATCGCTAGGGTACCCTCCCCGACTCTTCCACCTCCAACCCCGTTGTTGGAGGTCGACGCGTCACATCAACGAAATTTGACTCAACGTGGTCAGCCTCCGCGTCGTGTCAAATCTGCGCCAAAGGCTGTCCGTGGTCATAGTCAACCGGACCTTAATACATCAGTTAAAATTCCTCGGGGCCAAGGCCACGGAAAAGACAGTGCGGCGGTACAGTCCTCAGGAGGCTTGATCGTCCCCTTTAGACTGAACCATCGCGACCGCAAGGGACGAATGAGTGGGGCTCGGCCCAAACGACACTTGAAACGGACCAAGGGATAGTGAGAAAATTAAGTTTGACCGGTTGGGACTGGACCGACGCGACCTCATAACATGGTCGGAAGAGGAACAACCCAAAACGGCCACGTAAATGAATAACTGGGCCCTAGTAATAATTAAAATAAGGTCACGTGTTATTTTAGGCGCGGGATTGACTCTTCGTTTTCCAAAGTCGATCCTATCTCAATCCCATTCTAAAATTAACACAGTCGCACGCTACTTTTAGCGAGGGACTAACTGTTTGCCTACTTGGGATTGAAACTACCCCAGCCCTGTGCTAAAATTCGCACAGCCCCACGCTATTTTTTTGTGTGGGACTGATTGTTCGTCTGCTTGGGACTGGACCTGCCCCAGTCCTGTGCTAAAATTAGCATAGTCCCACACTACTTTTAGCCTGGGACTGATTGTTCGTCTACTTGAGACTGGACCTGCCCTAGTCTCGTGCTAAAATTAGCACAGTCCCACACTATTTTTAGCATGGGACTGACTGTTCGTCTAATTGGGATTGGGCCTACACCAGTCCCGTGCTAAAATCAGCACAGTCGAACGCTATTTTTAGCGAGGGAGTGATTGTTCGTCTACTCGGGATTGGACCTGCCCCAGGCCTGTGCTAAAATTAGCACAGTCTCACATTATTTTTAGCGTGGGACTGACTGTTCGGCTGCCTAGGACTAACTGTTCGTATCCCAAGGTCTGAACTGGTCCTAATTTTAGCACAAGCCTGGTCTATTTTTAGCCCCGACCCCAACCATGGAACTGCTGCACTTGGGCTAGACTACCTGACCTCCCACTATAAAAGAGAGGCCCTGTCACTCAAGAGGTAAGGGAGAGGTAAGGTTGTGCAGCTTCTGGCGGGGGCAGTAGCCAAGGTGTCTGATTTTGAGCTGCTGCACTTCTGCTGCTTGCTCACCCCGCCTCCTTTTCTCATCTCCCCTTCCTCTCGCTCCTCCTTTCTCCCCTTCTCTCTCCCCCTCTCTCTCACTCTCTCCCCCCGGTTCGTGCGTTCACTCTTGCCCTGCTTCAAACCCTAGATCTGTGTGCTCCTATCTACCGCATACGCTCGCAGTTGCTGGTCTGATCAGTACTTTAATGTTGGTTTAATTGGCACGCCCACGTGCACATCACAGTTGGTCGGGATGTGCTCGCAGTTTCTGATCTGATCGGTAATTTCGTATTGGCTTAATTGGCGCGCACACACGCCCATCACAGTTAGTCGGGATCTGCCTGCAGTTGCTGATCTGATCGGTAATTTTATATTGGCTTAATTGGAAAGCCCAAGCGCGCATCACAGTTGGTTGGGATCGGCCCGCAGTTGCTGCAATTTCATATTGGCTTAATTGGCACGCCCACGCACGCATCACAGTTGGTCGGGATCTACCCGCTGTTGCCGATATTATTAGTAGTTCCATACTGGCTAAATTGGCACGTCCACACGCGCATCACAGTTGATCGGAGTCTGCCCGCAGTTGCTGATCTGATAAGTACTTTAATGTCGGTTTAATTGGCGCGCCCACTCGCATATCATAGTTGGTCCGGATCTGCCCGAAGTTGCAGATCTGATCGGTACTTTCATTGGCACACTCATGCGCACTTCATCCGTGCGACATTGCTAATCCTGTACCAGTGCGCTCACACGCACTTCATCTAAGGAACATTGTCGATCTTGAGCCAGTGCGCTCACGAGCGCTTCGTCGTGGAACATTGTCGATCTTGAACCAGTGCACTCACGCGCACTTCATCTGAGGAATGTTGCTGATTGTGGACCTGTGCGCTCGCGCGCACTTCATTAGTGGGACATTGCTGATCCTGAACTTGTGCGCTCACACGCACTTCATCTATGGGACATTGTCGATCCTAGTCCTGCACGCTCACGCACACTTTATTTGTGGGACATTGACTATCCTGAACCTGTGCGCCCATGCGTATTTCATCAATAGACATTGCTGATCGCGAGCCCGTGCGCCCATGCACACTTCATTTGTGGGCATTGCTGATCTTGAGCTAGTGCGCCCACACGCACTTCATCCGTGGACATCTCTAATCTTGAGCCTGTGCACCCATGCGCACTTCATTCGTGGACATTTATGATCTTGAGCGTGTGCGACCATGCGCACTTCATCTGTCGCCATTGTTGATCTTGAGCTAGTGTGCGCCAACATGCAGTTCATCTGTGGATGTCTCTGACCTTGAGCTTGTGCGCCCATGCGCATTTCATGCATGGACATTTATGATCTTGAGCCTGGGCGCCCATGCACACTTCATATGTGGGCATTGCCGATCTTGAGCAATTGCGCACACACGCACTTTATGTGTGGACATTTCTCATCTTGAGCAAGTGCATCTATTTGCGCTTCATATGTGGGACACTGCAAATCTCGTGACATTGCTGCTCATGCGTCAATGCTATTTGTATGATTATTATTTAGGTCCATGTGACATTGCTGATTATTCGGATCTGTGCGACATTGTTAATTCGGATCTGTGTGATACTGACGTTCCCGACCAGTGCGCTTTCGCGCACTTCCTTATTCGGGCCCCTGTGACAATTACTGTGGGTGAGCGCCCAGGCTTGGGCTGGCTATTTCAGCGCTCGCACAGGTTTGGGTTGAATGATTTGGTGAGCGCCTAGGCTCAAATAGGTTGTTTGAGTACGAGCTCCAGCTTGAACTTACTGATTTGGTGCGTGCCCAGGCTCAAACAGGCTGTTTGAGTGCGCGCTCTAGCTTGGACTTACTGATTTGGTAAGCACCCGGGCTTAAATTGGTTGTTTGAGTGCACGCCTCAGCTTGAACTTTCTGATTCGGAGCACGCCCAGGCTCAAACTTGATGATTGAGTGCGCGCCCAAGCCCAAACTTGCTGATTGAGTGCGTGCCTAAGCTTGTCGTTGATGATTTAGTGTCGACCAGGCTTGGTATTAATGTTTTTAGTGCGCGCCCATGCCTACTATCGCTGATTTAGTGTGCGCCCATGCCTTACATCGTTGTTTGGGTGCGCGCCATGACTCTAGAGCATGCGCCCTATTGATATGGCGACTCTAGAGCACACTCTCTTTTGATCCGATTGGTTTGGGACCATGTGCCATCCGATTGATGCCTGAGTGCTGTTGTTGGAAGGATTTACATTCTCACTCCGCTGTTTTTGATCCCTTGTTGATCAGTTCCTTGCCAAACAATGCTAAGTCAGTCCTTACATAGACGATAATTGCGATTCAGTTCCTGTGCAAACTGTATTTTTCCATCGCAGATGATATTTGTGGTCCAGTTTCATGCAGCGCAGTACAAGTGCATCCGACATTTGCGATGGGTCCCTACATAGGCAATGCCCTGCTGATCGGTCCTTTGCCACGACGATATTGACAGTCCCAGTCCTCATATTCTGAATCTATTTGTAGCAGAGACACTTTTTCGTGATAGCATTATATTGAGTTCAAGTTGCTGCTGTTGTTCAGGCAGACCCATTCAGGCGGGCCCTTCCGTCGAGTTGTTGTTATTCAGCCGAGCCCATTCAGGCGGGCTCTTCCGTCAACTTGAACTTGCTGCTGTTCAGCCGGGCCCATTCAGGCAGGCCCTTCCATCGCGCTGCTGCTGATCAGTCGAGCCCATTCAAGCAGGCCCCTCCACAGAGTTGTTGTTGTTCAGGCGGGCCCATTCAGGCGGGCCTTTTTCCATTGAGCAGCTCATTGCTGATTCAGCTAGGCCCACTCAGGCAAGCCCAGACACCACTCTGTTGCGTTTTTTCGACTAGGCCCATTCAGGTAGGCCCAGACATTGCCTTTACCACTATTCAGTTGGGCCTATGTTGTGACTTGCTGATTTGACGTGGTTGGTGAGCTCCTACTTGTCTTGGGGACCAGTGAGAGGAACTTGTTGATTGTTCCTGTCATCTGGAGGATCCAGGTGTCAGTACTCGCAGGGGCACAATTATTGTCCAAACTGGCATGTCAACAAGGCGCAGCCCCGAACTGGGGCAAACTTGTTGAGAGTTTTCGTTACCGGTATGACGCTCACCAAACTTTGCACATCAGGGCTAATGAGTCATCGGCCTCCAGACACACTCTGGTCATTACCTACTTGGTAAAGGGGCCAGAAAAGGGGGTGAAGGGTGCCACATACGACAGGATCACCAACTACATATTCCTCATGGAGAGCCATTGGAGGGACAATTGGCTTCATGTGGTGTGCACTCAGGTCTCTTCAGCCTCTGGTGGTGTCTTTTTCGATTTTGATGGGTGCAATCCTAGGCCCCTGAGTAACAAGAAGCGGAAGGACGAGCGGATCAGGAGCAAGATAGCTAAATCACGGGTCTCAATTACCATCTGCACGCAAAGACCAGAGACCGATGAGTCAGAGTTTGATCAATGCAGTGCCAACGACGTCGATCTTGGCGATTACTTCGATTGGGACACCCACAAAGACGAAACATGTTGATGATAGCTTGAGCATTGGAGGTCAGTAAGTGGCGACAACGGAGAGCGAGATTAAGATGGATTGTATATCTTCTTGCATGATATCTGCTCGAGGGAGATTGATTTCTATATGTCAGGCGAGCCTAGGACCGAGGCGGTTGTCGGACCCTCAAGAGTGGAAGGACCAGTCTCATATCTTGGAGACTGTTTCCTTAAGGTTTCATACGCTTACATCGACAGGAAGAGACGGATCGAGATATTGATTGGTGCTACGGACGATACTACTCTTGTCGAGGAACTCTACCTCAGGAGTGTTGCGGACAATGAGATGGCGAGATGCATGACGTACATCAACAAAATTGTCCTGCAGCGCTTCTTGAGATCAGCTATGTGGTCCTAGAGTCGATAGCACCCCGGGTTCTTAATGATGAGGAGGACTAGTGTGTATCGGATGAGGATTCGACAACAGTAGGGCCAACTCATAGGGGGGTACCACTTATTATTATTGATTGAGACTCACTTCTTCCAGTCACTGTGATGTATTATTGACATTATTATTATGACTTATCAGTGACTGCAGCCCTCCAATAACTGCTCCTTGCTTCCATGTGTACTAGTCTTCAGTCTCATATCTCTGGTCATGTTCTTGCAGTCTGGTTTCTTGTCTTATTGTTCTTTCAGTGTTATTTATTCTATGATGCGTGAGATGTTATGTTATTTTCCTTTTCTTATTACACAGGTTACACTCAAGGTCACTTGAAGGACTCTTGGATAATGAGGGCTCCGGTGAGCTTGAGTGTGACCTTTATATGGGGTCAGGTGCAAACGATAAACCCGAACGCCTCACTCTAAGTCGTGTCGTCGCTGGCAGGAGGGATAATCCTAACTGCTCAAGTGTATGACTGAGAGTGACAAAGACTGTTTTCTAAATGCACTTTTATTGTATGTGACTTCTCTATATTTACCAAAATTTTGCATGACAGCCTACCAATCCACCAACCCGTTGCAGTCGGTTCAAGGAAGGACATCGAACCAGACCCTGAAAGTGGGGGGGGCACGCCAAAAATTGAACCGTTGCCGGCGACTCAAAAAATTTTGAGTTCCTGGTAACGGACCCTGGTCACAATACTCCGTGACTAGGCAGCAGTCCAGCGCAATTCGTACAAGACCTGACTCAGGTCGGAAAAACTTTCAGTTATAGAAGCTCCGAGATAAAGGGTCTCTTATAAGAGTCTATCTGAAGTAATTCAGGCCTGCAAGCAAGGGCTTGGAATTCTTCTTCTTGGTCCTCAGCTTGACAAGTCTATAAGTAAAAAAACAGACGATAACTAAAGAGTATAATGTCGTAGAGGCTATAAGCCTTAACTCGTGTCACATGTGGTGGTGTCTTTCCCTATATGGTTGTCAAATGTACTATTTGTGTAAAAAATACAACGACTGTGTATGCTCTTGTCTCTAGATTTCTCGACACTAATGATTATGATATTTGACCCTACATCCTAGAAGCGACGGATCGGGATCCGAATTTCTTTACCAACTGGTATGTTAGAGCGAAGTGTGTCAAAGTAGAGAGAGATCAGTTGAGACAGCAAGGGATATGAGCGAGTTAAAGCTTATTGCCTAGGATCTACAAGAAGATTCATTCCCTGCCAATACCCAAAGGATTCTGCGATGGTAGGAATTGACAAACTATCATCAATGCAGCGCTGAGGAGACAGAACTGGTAGGCAACTTATGTCAGCAGTAACTAAAGCGATAGAGGCAGTGACTAGGATCACGACTCACGATGTTTTTCCATATATAATCGAGCAATGTGTGACTTGGGAATATAATTATGTGACCCTATACATCCTTGTAGTTCGATTTCTCGATACAAACGAGTATAATATGAGGCCGTATGTGAGTGTCAAGATAAGAAGATAGATTGATTACGAGGCATGCTGATAGCAGTTGTTGAGTATATCTTGGATGAAAGACTGTTGTTGAAAGAAAAAGAAAATAAGGTGACGTGGAGTGTTCTGTCCAAAAAGTTTGAGATGTTCCCAAACCCTCTTGTGCCTGTTAACTTCTGCGGCGGAAAGGATTAAGGGATCGAGAGTGGTGAGCTATGTCGATCGATATCTACAACCCTGATGACGGAGAAATTTTTTGCTTTGAGGTCTATCTAGACGAGCAACGAGTGACTTTCATCGGACTTGTGAGAGGATGCAACACTAAATTGGTTAGGCATGACGAGATTGGTATGGTAGAGCACTATCTAAGGCTTATGCGAATGAGTGTTTTTGGAGCAATTACGAACCAGACCAAGATTAGACATCCGTTGGATTGCAATAGTTCGGATGAAAAAAAAAATGATATTACATGCGAGAGATGCGACCATCCTACCCAGGCAACGACCAGCAGATAGTCTCGCTGGAGGTAGTAGAGCCAGTCCAAGACAATGATTGTAGAATGCAGAGACTCTATGTCAATTGCGACTGTGATCGTGATTGTGATAATTGGTAGAGGATGGTTAGATAAAGTGATTAAAACTGACAACCCTTTCGAAATACTAAGGCATGATGTCTGTAAAGAAGGACATCTAGTATTTTTTGTTCCAGTGGTTAAATTTTTCAAAACCGACGAACTTGATGTGAAAGTTTATGATCAAGAAAAAATAAAAGAAGAAAAAGGTCACTTAGAGTATTTGAAGAGAGTATACATTCATCATTTAAGGAATGAAACTGCTGCAAGGGTTGCGTGAGAGAGTAAAATTAGGAAAACGAGTCAGATAGTCTGAAAGACTCCCAATTTTTATGACTACGGATAGCTTCATAGACAGAAGAGACATGACACCTCTTTTGGAAGTTATTGTTATGGTTGGCAAGGTTAAAGAGGACAATCTGATCATAAGCCTAAAGTCGCTGTTTTTTAAAGTTTTTGAGCACTGATTCGAAGTTCGAGACGAGGCTTCTCATGAGTGTTCTCTCGCCTGGCAATGAAAATGAGATCTTGTTATGGCTGAAGGACTTCCTAGCATCTATGAAGTAGAGGGAGAGCATAAAGTTTATGATGATAATAGAAGATTGAAGGTGATATTAAGAGAAGTTAAAAATTAGGCAAGTCTGGTTATTGTCGGGCAATCGTGGCACCGCTGGACAACCTAGTTCCTTTTATCGGTGGAGAAGTTTTTCCCTACAAGATAGAGCGTTGCATATCCTTGGAGGAGAGGCATGCCCCTGGGAAGGCGTATATCCTTGTAGTAAAGTTCATCGACAGTGGTGAGTACGATATCCGACCCTAGGTTCTTTCATTGAGGGAAAGTGGGACAAATCGCGAGTCATTTCAAAACTAGATTAGTAATATAATAAACCAAGAGAGAAAATAATTAGAAAGGAAAAATGTGAGAGTAACTAGCAGTACGAGACCAGTTGTTTTTGACAGAATCCATGAGCCACTCCTGCCGGAAAGCTTCACCGGCGGTCGGAGTTGGGAGCCTATCATAAACGCGTTCTCATGAGAAGGCAGACACAGAAGGAGGTAGGTATACAAATAAAATCATACGAGATGGTTAAGGTAGCAGGAGCTCGGCAGAGTCGGGCTAGTTCCTCTTGCAAGACAAGTGGGAGTAACTACTACCGCCATTTTGCAAGAAATGTTGAAGAGGATAGAGGTCATGAACACAAAAATTGACACTATGAATGTTCGGCTGCATCTTCCGAGAGTCAAAGTACCTCCGACGAACATACCTCGCTTTGATGAGACCAAAGTTAGAGAGTTCTTACATGATTATGATGTCTTTGGAATGAATCGCAGTTTGTTGGATAAGCGGAGAATGTTCTTCCTTGATGAGACACAAAAGTGTCATGTACTGCTAACGAACTTCACAATGGATGATAGAAAAATTGTGGTACGCTGTGTTGCCCATTATCCTCTGAAGTGGGAAGAGGTGGTCGAGATGGTTCGTGAGTTACCTTCGGTGTCAAACCGAAAGCGGTCCTTGGAACAAATGAAAGCAATAGTTAGTGCAAGAGAGGGGAACGATGAGGCATCTGAAGGAGGAAACTTGAAGGTCGAGAAGATCCTTGATCTTCTTGTTAAGCTTCGTAGCATCGGGAAGTTGACCCTCCCTGCCCCAGCAACACAAACTCTTGTTGCGACCGAAAAAGAAAAGGGAGAAAGGAAAAAGGAGAAGTAAAAGGAAAAAGTGAGAGTGAGAGCGAAAGTGATGATGATGATGATGTTAGGCAGATGAGGGAAAAAAAAAAAAAAAAAAAGGGATAAGAAGCGCAACCGAGATTGGAGAAAGGATAACAGGAGTTGGTGTCGAGCGCATCGGCTCCCGCTTCTTTGCAAAGTACGAGAACCCTCCCGACCATGTCACGCAGGAGTAAATAAAATCAAAACAAGAACAGAGACAACTTGAGAACGATGTGGAATAACCCCGCAAATCGTCGAGACGGGCGCGGTTGCTTCGTCGCTCTAACCGGGTGTGCCAGCTGTACATCCCGCGGTCCCCTAGGATAGAATAGGTTCCCCCGGGGCATAAACTTTCGTTCCCTAAGGGGTTGTCACCACCCTTAGGGGAGTATCCCTACCGAGCTATTAACCCACGTGCGAAAGTTTTTAGATGCAATTGCAGAGGTGGGTCAGCCGAGGGCATTTGCTCTTTCGCTGTAGTATACATACGTTTTGTTAAACGCCAAGTGGACCCGAGCGTTGTCTATCTCTTAGGGCGCTAATCTGCTAAGTACGAAGCTGACGTCGGTCGACTAGGACGGTTTCAACCAAGCATGAATCCCTCAACTTGATCCTAGTACCTTTAAACACACAGTCAAAAGACAGTTATAACAACCACATATAATTTCATCAAAAGAAATCGGTCGTAGTTGATAGGTAAGTGTATCTAAACTTAAATGATAACAAAAAAAATAAAAATCATCATACAGTACATCCAATAACACAAGATCGAAATACAATCTGACCATCTCAGGTCGAACACCACAAAACAATCACATAACCGTCAACAAGGAATTGGCTACTGACAATAATATTGATGCAGCAAACAAGGTAGTCGTACTGCCCCAGTTTTGACTTGATGCGACGCGCTGCCAAAATTATCCATTTCACCTACCACCGACCTAAGACTAGGCCCGCACACACCCGTCTCCATACTTTCTCAATCTTCTTGGATGCCAGGTTGCTTTGCGGATGATTCTTGATCAGATGCATAGCTTGAAGTGTTGCAGATCTCTCCTGCTAGGACGTGATCTGGGGTACTCCCCCTCCTCGCCCGAGCACATGACTCGGATCTCAAAAGTCGGACCATCTCCACCTAATCGGCAAAGTATTCCTCCGTAAAATGGTCCACTCTAGGTTGATAACAAGGTCGACTCCTGAAGCAACGAACTCCCGCCCCAGATGCTTCATGGAGAAAAAAAAAGTGTCTCAATTATTTTTATTTATCTTAAATTCATAGTAACTTAGACGAAAAGAGATAGAGGAAATGAAAATCATGTGGACAAGTACATATAGATAAGGTCATTCGGGATCGAAAGGGTCAATCCTAAGGAAAACCTAAGTCCTTTTGACTTTATCTGCTATATTTCAATCAAATTCATTTTATGATGCGCATGAAATTAACGTCTTTCAAAACAACGAATCATCATTGGCTTGCAGGCAGGTGAGAAGGAAGAGGAAGACAATCATTTTCCCTTTGCTCAATTAGGCATAATCAATCTCTTTTGCAAACATCCTTCTACCTACCTCTACAACACGCAAAGAAAACAAATTCAAAAGAAAACAATACAATCGCATACTCTAGTCAGACCTTTCCATTCATATGCATAACTCGCACAACTTTCTCTACCTTTTCTTTCGAACGTTCAAAACAACAGGGTCAAGCAAGTGTGGGTTCACACAGGCATAAAGGGAAATTTGAGTCAATCAACTGACTGACCTTGAGTGAAGTTTGATCCGGCTTACTCAAGAAAGTCTGAGTAATATTCCAATCAAAAGAAAATGACCGCCATAGAATATGAAAATATGCGGCTCACAACTCCACAAGTTGTAGTCTTTCTCCAGAGCCACAGTCCACGTTCTTTCTCAACTATTCAAAGAACAGAGGTTGGACCACAAAAAAAACTCAAGCGAGATAGCCCTCCAGGAGGGTGTTCCCACGAATGAGTTTTCACATTGTCCCAATATCCCAAACTATCTCAGCGCCATACCAACTTCACCACGCCCTCCAAGGATACTTCCCAACCAATCGCAAGCCCACGCAACCTAAAATCACCATGTCCGCTCGCAATAGTCACACCAACATGCTGGTCCCGATCACAAAATCAGTCCAACCATTGCCCTCAATACCAGATGGTCCAAAACCGCTCACACCGCGTGCCACAAAAAAAATAAAGGTAGCCCTAGCTGAAAACCACATGTGTCGTGAGCCCCAATGACTATTGCCGCATGCACTTACTTCGGACTCTCTTCATGTCGCTGCTCCACGCACGACTGCCACACGGTCCCAACCACACACCAGTGCTAGCTCAATCTCCATGCCACACTGATATCCATCATGACCGCTGCGTGCCGCAAAAAAATAAAAGTAGGACTGCCTCTTGCCGCGCCGTCAAAACCAGTACCACGATCGTTCGACATCACTCTCGCCTGGCCGCACACCAAGATGATGGCTCCACTATGCCGTAAAAAAAAATAAAAGTGGCTTCCAACAAAAACCACAAGTGTCGTGACTCCAATAGTCACTGCAGTGCGCACACACTCCACACTCTCTTGTGTCACCGGTCCACACACCACTGCCTCACAACGTCAACCGTGCACCAACACTAACCCAACCTCTATACCACACTGGTCCGCCATAGCCGCCACACACCAAAAAACCAACGGCGCGACCATCGCTCGCCGTGCCGTAAAAAACGCAGCATAACTGCACTGAAAAGTGTTGCTGTCGCCGTGCTAAAAAAAATGGCAGTACTTCCCCTTTAAAAAAAGGTTGCCGCCGAGCCAAGATTTCGGTAGCATAACCCCGGACGACCCTTGCTGCTCACTACACCATCCAACCCTGATGCAGCCCACCGACCGCGACACCCATTCAAAGGTGGGGCAGTGAGCTCCCAGCCTCGACTATGGCTGCCCTCCTCTAATGCTCCTGCGGACCTCCACTTCCTCCTCCAGCAGCGTCTCCCCTCACCCTGCAGACCTCCATTCTCCTCTCCAACAACACTTCCTCTCCCTCCTCTCCGGCAGCACCGCCCCACATTAGCAGCCAGCCAGCATTCACTCAAGTGAATGGCCCAGCAACACTGCCACAAGTGTGAGGCTGTTGGGTGGGGAGTTGTTTTTTTTAGCTAGCCGAAGGCATGTGGGCAGCTTCTTTGGCCACAGCTAGGCAAAACTTTGTGGGTGCTCCTGACCCTCGATCTAAATCAACGGTCAGGGCCCCGGTGCCTTGGTTTTCCCCTAGGGGAACCAAGGTCATCAACCCCCAGAAGTACCTCGCCGTTTTCCTAGGCCAAATACTCCTGGAAACGGTTGTACTCGGCCACTTAGTGCTGCCTGCTCACAAATGAGCAGGCGCAGTTCCATCACCTCCTAGAACCTTCTGGGGCTGCACCTATTCCGCGACCTCGACCATATTCGCAACCGTTTCCCCTCTATTTTTTTTATTTTTTTTTCTAAGGGGGCAACTTTTCATTCCCCTGGGCGCAGCAGCTCGTTTCCCCCTAAAAACGAGCAGTCATACTCCCCCATTCATTTCACAGAGTCGAATTAGACTCAAGCTCAACAGGGGCTTCTTTCCCCTGTGTGCGCCCGTATCGGGCACAGAAAGTGTGCCTGATTCGGGCGAAGTCGGCTGAAGCCAACTTCAAAGGATAAAAAAACAACGTCGCTCTGAACGTTTGGCTGCCACCAGCCAGTAACCCCGTGGCAACTTTTATGACACCTCTAGCTTAAAGTCCTCAAACGCTAAAGAAGCAATAGGCGCCTGTAGTTGGGCGTCAACCGCACAAGGTTCAGACGCGCCGTTGAGTGCTGCAGCCCGTTTCCTAAAACGAACCGGCGCAGCAAACTGCAGTACAACGAAGGGGTGGCGAAAATCTAACAGAAAAAAAAAAAAAAAAATCAGAAAAAAAAATAAAAAAAAACTAACAATAAAAACAAAAGGTTGCAGTTGTTGCCCGTTTCTCCAAATGAACGGGCGTAGTTTCTTGAAACAATTGAGAAAGGGTTGTTTGTGGCAGTGTATATTTCCATATTCGAGCTGAAGATTCATTCCGATTTTGCCCATCCTATCAATGGAGTAACATGATGTTCGCCGCCAGGTAAGAGCCTTGTTATTCTCTCTCTCTCTCTCTCTCTCTCTCTCTCTCTCTCTCTCTCTCTCTCTCTCTCTCTCTCTCTCTCTCTCTCATACACAAGTGTATAGTTCCATGCTTTAGGGGTAGATTCATTCGGCTTTCACGTTGCCCCAATAGCAGTACCAACTCGTTCGTCAACAAACGGGCAACTTAGTAATATCACGAATGAGGAGGCGGAAAAGAAAAAGAAAATCTAGAAGATAAAGAAAAAATATAAGGAAAATCTAAAGCAAATCCTAAAAAAGAAAACTTGAAGAAAATCTAAAAAGAAAAACAAAACAAAAAATATAAAGACAACTTACGTAAAAAAAAAAAAAAAATGGTTGTCCGTTTACAACGGGCGCCCTCCATCAAGTTGTTGTTGTTCAACCAGGCCCATACAGGCGGGCCCTTCCGTCGAGCTGCTGCTGATCAGGCAGGCCCTTCCACCGAGTTGTTGCTGTTCAGGCGGGCCCTTTTCAATTAAGTAGCTGGTTGTTGATTCAGCTTGGCCCACTCCAGCAGGCCCAAACACCACTTTGTTACCTTTTTCGGCCAGACCCGTTCGGCAGGCCCAAGCATTGCCTTCACCATTGTTCAGTTGGGCCTATGCTGTGAGTTGCTGATTTGACGTGGTTGGTGAACTCCTACTTGTTTTGGGGAACAATGGGAGGGACTTGTTGATTGATCCTGTCATCTGGAGGATTCGGGCGTTAGTACTCGCAGGGGCACAATTATTGTCCAAACCGGCACACCGATAGGGGGGGGGTGAAGGGTGCCACATATAACAGGATCGTCGACTACATATTTCGCAGGGAGAGCCATTGGAGGGACAATTGGCTTCATGAAGTGTTCCCTCAAGTCCCTTCAGCCCCTGGTGGTGTCTTCTTCGATTTTGATGGGTGCAATCCCAGGCCCCTCACTGAAGCACGTAGCAATGACAAAAACCGGAAGGACGAGCGGATCAGGAGAAAAATAGCTAAATCACGTGTCCCAATTACCATCTGCACACAAAGATTAGAGACCGATGAGTAGGATTTTTATCCATGCAATGCGAGCTTGATTACTTCGATTGGGACACTCATAGAGACTGAACCTATTGATGATAGCTTAAGCACTGGAGACTGGTAAGCGGCAACGGCGGAGAGCGACATTGAGACGGGTTGCATATGATGTTCTTGCACGGTATCTGCTTTTGGGAGATTGATTTCTATATGTCAGGCGAGTTTATGATCGAGGCGGTTGTCGGACCCCAAGAGGGGAAGGATCGGTCCCATATCTCGGAGACGTGGTTGGGGCAAATTTTGCGATGCAGGCCTTTCGGAAGCCATTTTATGGAGATCGTATCCTTGAGGTTTCATACGTTTACATCGACAGGAAGAGACGGATCGAGATACTGATTGGTGCTACGGGCGATATTACTCTTGGCGAGGAACTCTATCTCTGGAGCATCGCAAACAAGGAGATGGCGAGATGTATAACCTACATCAAATTGATCATGCAGCACCTCTTGATATCAGCTATGTGGTCCTAGAGTCGATAGCAACCCGGGTTCTTAATGATGAGGAGGACCAGCGTATACTGAATGTGGAGTCCAAGACAGTAGGGTCAACTCAAGAGGGGGTACCACTTATTATTCTTGATTGAGACTCACTTCTTCTAGTCATTGTGATGTATATTGTTGACATGATTATTCTAACATATCAGTGACTACAATCCTCCAATGGCTGCTTCCTGCATTACTTATGTACCACTTTTCAGTCTCATGGCTCTGATCATGTTCTTGCAGAGTCTCGTCTCTGGTCTTCTTGTTCTTTCAGTGTTATTTGTTCAATGATGCATGAGATGCTATGCTATTTTCCTCTTCTTATTAGACAGGTTACACTCAAGGCTACTTGACGGACTCCTGGATAATAGGGACTCCGATGACCTTGAGTCCGAACTTTGTACGGGGTCAGGTGCAGGCGATAAACCCGAACGCCTCACTCTAAGCCGTGTCGTAGTTGGCAGGAGGGATAATCCTGACTACTCGACGATATAACTGAGAGTGACAAAGGTTGTTTTCTGAATGCAATTTTATTTTACATGACTTCTCTATACTTACCAAAATCTTGTATGCCAGTCTGCCAGTCCACCAACCCACTGCACTCGGCCCTGGAAGGGACATTGAACCAGACCTTCGAAGCGGTGGGGACTCGACACCACGCACCCTGCGAGTGACTACTCTGCAGTCCAACATTGCATAGGCTTAAGCGAAGATTCTTACTTTGAGACAACCTCACCCCTCTCTGGATGCTCACTCTTTTTTCTTGTCTACCACCCCTTCTACTTCAAGCATGCAGACTTGCTTCGCTCGACATGTTCCCCCTCCTCTCCCTTCTTACCTCGCCACTCTGTCACAGCTTTCTGCGGTCGCCACCTCCACATCTAGTGGCCCCCTTACCAGTGACTACGTTCACAACCTGCTCTCACTCCCACCCCTGTACCGGCCTTGACTTTTGCCGCTATAGTGCAGGCACCCCAACCACTCTCGCCTCGCCGTCACCACGACAAACCCCCCCTTGTGCGTTTGTCGGATATATACCCAACTACGATAGCACACTCCGTGTGTCGCAGTGGCTGCAAATAGCCATACACGCACTAATGTTGACAACTACCCCCTAGGAGATGTGGTGCAATGTGCTCGCAACCAAACTGCATGGCAGCCCTTCCTCTACGTGGGACAACTATTATACCCATCGTCAGCGTACGGGTGAGGTTCCCAGCTTCGTGGATTTCATGACCTTTCTCGAGGACCGCTTCGATGCTCGGCATGACACCGCTGATGCCCAGACTCGCATCACCCAGACGAGATGGTCGAGGTCTAGTGTCGCGAGTGACTTAAAGCGTCACATCGGGGTGTTTCAGGACGCCCGCCTCATATGTGATGAGACGTTCCTTTCGGATGTCATGCTCATTGACCGATTTTTTTAGAGTCTTCCGACCGACTACCGTCTAGAGTTATTGAGGCGGTCATTCTCATCGGCAGAGCAAGCGTACAATGTCGCTTGCCAGTATCAGAGGATGCGTAGTCGTTTCTCCACCGCCTCGTCCTTTGCGCATTCTGCCTCCACCACTCAGTCACGAGGCACCACATGTGGTCGTTCCTCTTTCGTCGACTGCTTCTGCCGACCAACTCAGATTGGAGGATCATTCTCTTGACGCTACAGTGCGCTCAAGTACGCCGATGACCATATGACCGAGCTTGACTTTACCCTTAGGGTTGCCCCTGAGGACATCGTGTTGATGGACCTCATCCGCTACCATTTGGATGACAAGACGACCATCCTTGGTAATCGCTTGTGGATGGCCCTATCCACTATAGGTCGTGCTCATAGTCGGTTCGCACAGCGCGGTGCCCGCATATTCGTTGTTCCTCAGGTGGACCTCCCACAGGATTTTGTCTCTCTGAGTCCTCGTGGAGCTCTGACACCTGATGAGCATGCCGCCCTCTAGGCTCGTCGAGGTTGTATCCATTGCCGTCAGGACTCACGGTGCCCTATATCATGTTGTCCTCGATCATTACTATGCTGACATTTCTCGTCAGCATCGATCCCAGTCCCCTCCCGGCCCTGCCCGACCATTCTCATTCAGCGAGTCACTCTGCAGTGTACCGTTGAGGCCTCGCATGTAGCCGACTTTCCGACCACCGAGTTGCGTTTTACCCCTTTGGCTACCACACCAGAGGATCCTCATGACACAACAAACGCAGTTCTCATTGCCTCACCGTTTGTCGAGGTACCGTCTACCCCACAACAGATCGCCACATCTAGTCCTTCCCCTCTGAGGCTTCCGACACATCGCGTCATTCGCACAACTCGCTATAACACTCAACTGGCGACTCGCGATGGCGTTGTGTCATCTCACCTTGATTTGCGCATTCTTCAATCTCGTTAGGAGCGACTCACAAGACATGTAACGTCCTGCGTTGTCTTCTCGTCTTGCTCTCTAGCGCTGATCAGACCCTCCCCATTATTCATATTCGCCTTGGGGCATCTATGAGGGTGTACCTCGCTTTATGGGACTCCGACTCGCAGTGGGATTTCGTTCACCCTCGCGTAGTTGCGGAAGCTCGCCCAACTACCTCTGGGTATCGCTCTCCTATCTTTTTCCCCCCTCAGAAAAAACAAGATGCAACGCTTCTTCGATTAAACGGTTTCTGACCTTCACTTTTTTCTTACCCTCCAACCATCGGACCAGGTGTCTCGACGCTACCATTCCTCTGCGTACGTTGACGTGTTGGAGACTGGGTACGATTTTATCCTTGACACTCCTTTGGCTCGTAAGTTTCTTGGCACAGAGGTCGAATGGGCGACCGAGATACTCGCTCTCAAAGCGAAGTGTGGTCAGACCTATCACGATTAATTCCTTGGCACATCGGGCAACACCCTTCCCGACCTCTCTTCCCAGGATCCTCGCTCCTCTGGATCCTACCCAAAATTCGCCTTCACTTCTCCTTGCCATTTTGCTCACTTCATATGTCAGGAGAACATCACCTTCTACTCGGTGAACGTCATGATTTTTTTTCGCTATGATCGCTTCTGTCCATAGGTTGAGCTCATCTATTTGGAGCTCGACCCCCCTGACCCTTCCTCCATCTTCGTGACTCTCATCTCTACATTCACCCCTCAACCTGTTGATTCAAGTTCTCCTTCGATATCCGAGGTTCCTTCGCCGTCTACTGAGGAGTCCACACGTACGTTTCCTGCTGATGTAGACACTGAGGAACTCACGTGGTTCACCGTCGACTTAGCACCCATCGTTCGTGACGTAATTCAAGAGTACTGTGACGTATTTCTCCTGTATTTCTCATACAATGGGATCCCTCCGATGCGCGATGTTGAGCATTCTATCCAGCTCGTGTCTGATTATCGTATCCACCATTAGGCACCCCACTGACTCTCGATTTCATAGGCGATGGAACTCAAGCACCAACTTGAGGAACTCTTTCGATTGCATTCCATTAAATCTAGTAACTTTCAACGGGGTGTATCCGTTCTCTTTGCTTGCAAAGCGGATAGAACCCTCCGCCTCTACATTGATTACCGCAACCTTAATCGTTACACGATTAAGAACAACTATCCCATGCCTTTGACATATAAGTTGTTTGACCGTCTGGCAGACAACCGCTTCTTCCGATTGCGCTTCAACCACTACGAGTCAAAGGTGATGCCTTTCAACCTCACCAATGCACGTGCCACCTTCCAGATGACGATGAACGATATCGTAAGGGACATCCTTGAAGAATACGTTCTCATATACCTGAACAACATCTTGGTTTATAGTCGTACCTTAGAAGACCATCTCAGACACCTCGCCGATATCCTACAACGCTTATGCAAGCATGACTTATACGCCAAACTTAGTAAGTGCCGCTTTGCCCTGCGTAAGGTGAACTTTATAGGACACCACTGACATGTGTATGACCAGGGTCTTCACTTGGACGACGCGAAGATCACTTTTATCGCGGAGTGGCCCGTCCCCACATCCGTCAAGCAGCTTCGCAGTTTCTTATGCCTTACTAGTTACTATAGTAATTTCATCTGAGGATACGCTAGGTATCTCTATGCCCTTACCTTCACCCTTCTCTGGAAGAACCCGCCATGGTTTTGGACACCGCAATACGAGAATGTTTTTCACGCCCTTAAGAAGCTGGTGATTTCTGCATCGGCTCTTTGCCTGATCGTCCCTTCATAGTTAACACCGATACATTAGATTTTGCAGTAGTTGTACTTTCTCAGATGTTTTTCACTCCTCGTGATTCCCCTTATCCCCATATT